>JAQFVV010001843.1:0-44456 GCA_028023455.1 Epiperipatus broadwayi | reverse complement strand
AGAAGTATTTTAAAGATGTGATGTTGACTTTGCTTGTGGTAATGTTACCATAAGTTTAATTAAGGCAATCTATGAGTATTTGATATGTGAATTGTGTTGATCTTGAGAAGATATTAAAATGATGATGAGTATGATGTAATACTGCATTAATAAATTTAATAACAAATGTTTAAAGCTAAAGTATTTAAAAGACAAGCTAAAATTAGATAAAGATATTTATTAAGTTCAAAATATATGTTAAAAGTGAATAAAAATATTTTAAATTATAAGTACTTAAAATTGAGATTAATATTTGATTTTAATCATATCAAATAATTATTTTAAAATCTATTATAATATCTTAAATATTTAAAAATATTTATTTTAAAAAAGCAATTGTTAAGTTTATTTTTAGACAAGCGTTCTTGTATTATAAAGAACAGATGTTATACACACGCGTGGAAGTTGTCTAATAAAGTTGCATAATTATTTTTAAAAAATCATGTTATAAAATTTATAAATAATACGTGAGTTATCACGAGATAAAAATAAAGATATTAATGTAAAATATTAAATTTGATTTTAAAAATATTGTCTTAAAAATGTAACGTATTTAAAAAGATTTAATTTATTTTAAATGATCTTATAAAAGTTAAGATTTAAATTAAGTGAGAAATAATATTTCAAAAGAATGTTTAATAGATTTGAATAAACGATAAATATTGTTTTGAAAGAATTTGATAAAATATTAAATATTAAATAAGTCATTATTTTATTTTTAATAGTGAGTTGATAAATATGTAAATAAGCAAAGTTTGATTGTTTAATCGAACCAATCAGATAAGGAGTTTCTGGCAGTATATAAGCTGGATTCAATTGTTGAGGGGGTCTCTCTACAATAAACTTCTAAGTCGTTTGTGCTATTAAAAAAATAGCTGAGTAAATTTATAAACGCTCTTAAAAATCAGTTGTAAAATCATAAGAGTGTTATTGAATAATTTATAATATTTTAAAGTAATGAATATGCAGTAGAAACTTAATTTTCCCTATCGTCTTCTCAATATCGAAACTCAATTTATGTACAAATAGTCATGGAAACCTCACACATCGGAGAAATATATCAGAAACTTTATGTTATAGAAGTAACAGACGCTGGATTAGTACATAAAACTACAAGATGGAGAAAAGTAGTATTTTGGACTAAAAATAGTTTTCAAAAGTTAAATTACTATTGTCTATTACTAATAGATATTTTAAAGAAATATAAATATTTCTGTAAAAGAAAGTATTTTGACAAATTATAGAAGTAAAATATGTATCTTAAGGAAAGATATAAGATTCCGTAGTAATTTTAAATAAATACTTGCCTCGTTAAGTCTTTATGCTTAAAAGACTAGAGATTGATAATTTGAAAAGGCAAATATATTATAAGTATAAGTATTTTAAAAAATAGTAATATAATGAAATTATTTTATTTAAAGTTATCTAAACGCTGGACGTTATAGATGGAAAAATTAATTCTTACCGGAATATGGTATTTACAAATGCGCAAGTAATCCATGGATATTCAAATCAAGTTAAACTAAGCCAAGCCAAACTAAGTTAGTTTACAATAATTGAAGGATAATTTTATAAATTATAACTTAGTTTTGAAATAATAACTTTTGAATAATAATCTATGAAGAACTGGATCCAGAATTTATAACTATTGTTTTAATTTTGTTTTGTTTTCTTGGGAACTTATTTTTATTTTATTTAAAAAAAAGAACGTTATCATTTTATTATAAACTTTCAAGAAAACACGTGATACAACGGAACAGGAAATAGTGTTTTAATGACTTTATACGGAGGATATTTGTTAGAACTTTTATGGTAGGAAAAAAATCGACGATGGAATCCGTAATATAAATTTTATTTTATTTATTTAACATAAAATTTAAAATATTATTAAACTATTAAAAAGTAGGTTAGGTACATTTATTAAATAGTAACTTTAAAATAATATAATAATTAATTACATAAATTTATTTTTATAATTAATATAACACGGAATATTCTAATGAATGTTTATGAGTGAAAATGTGAATGATTTTTATTCTATGAAGCTGCAAATTCCGAAGAATACTGGATAGCAGAATGGACAATATTATTATTATGGTAAAAAAATATTGTATAATGATTTTTAATGAATTTAATATGTTTTTCTTTAGATCAACTGAATATTATGTTGTTGTAGAATGAATGGATAAATATATTATGAAAACACATACATTATATTGACATCAAACTTTATTAAAATATGCATAATTTTTAATTTATAATATAAACATGACATAACATTACGTAAAAAGTTTGAGAAATAATTATATGATTCTTTCGTAAATAATTTTGATATTTTTATTTATGCTTAGTATTAAAATGATGTTTATTATTTATCTAAGTAATTATTTTATTTTTGAAATTTAGAAAAGGATTTTAAAAGTCTATATTTTTGTGTATTTTGTTTATTGAATAAGCTAAGTTACGTTATGAGTAGAAGCCTATATTTAGATTGAAAAGTTTACTAAGTATAGACAATATAGTATGAGTAATTTGGATAATGAATATTTTATTTGAAGTTGATATTTGTTTTCCGGAAAATGTTTTAAATAAGTTTAGAATATGTTTTATAGATAGAAATTTATTAGAAAGGTTAGTAAAGCACATAGGGTAAAATAATGATTTTACACAGAAAGGAATCATAAAATTTATCTAATGTAATGTTTTTATGAATTTAAAATTGATAAATGATTTAAATATTAATGTTTGAATAATACAAATATAGAATGCATATTTTATAAAACATATAACAGGAATTACATTAAGTAAAGTATAAGTACAGTCAATTATTTGTTTACATTACAAAGACATCTTAATTTTATATAAAGTTATTAGGCAATGCTAATAACAAAGTGAATACATGATAATACATTATAAATGATATTTAATTAATGTAGTTATTTAATAGGTAGAGTTACATTATCTACACATACTACATAGATAATCTTGACATGTATTATTATTTGTAATAATTAAAGATTACTACTATTTATTTTTAAAATCTAAGTTTTAAGAAAAACACACTGTAATAATATTAATATAGCATTTGAAGCAATGTGTAATTGCTTATTAAGTACATAAGTTAATAACAGTGTAAGCCTCTTATATTTGTATTTCTTATTTTTTATTTTATTTGTTGTCATAAGTTATAAACTGTAAATAGTGTAAATAAATTTTATTTGAAGTTATTGTAAATAAATTTGTTAATTTGTTTTAAAAGTGTGTCGAGTTTTCATTATTTTTCACCACAGCATTTTGACATCAGATGATTTGAAATAAACATAATATTTGCACAAAATTGAATTTGTTATTATTATTTTAGAAATGAATACCATATTTGCTTAACATTATTTTATAAGAATTGATTGACATGAACATAAATATTACAATGGTCATAAGATGATTATAATACACATTATAAGAATACAATATTGTTTATTGCCACAGATTATTAAGTATAAGATTTTGATCTATTTTAAAATGAAGATACCATATGAAATAAAAGATATACATATGATTGTTTATTTATTTAATGATTAATTATATCATAGAAATAGATGAGATTAAATTACATTCTAAGATTAGTATTATTATTATTATTAAATAAGTTAGGTGTATTTAAGTTTGATATAAAATCCCACATCATACTTATTTACATGAGTTATTATTATTATTTTAAAACAACTTATAGGAACCTGAGATTATTTAATTATATTTTAAGTTAAAAGTTAGGAATTATTCTAGTATTATTAAAGATAATTTATTTCATTTAAAAGTCATAAGAATGCTATAGATGTAGTGGTAAGATAATAGGGTAGTGATAGTATTCTTATGCCATTGAGACAGTATCTTGGGAGATATTGACTCAGTGTAAATCTGCTTATTACTTTGTAACTTTACTTCACAGTCTCATAATTTTATAAATACTTATTTAATTAATATAATCTAGAACTATATTGATTTTGATGATTGATAATAAATTTAATTAAGATATGATAATATAAAAAGTATATTAAAGATAGATATGCAAATTTTAATTAAACATAATAAAGTAACTGAGCTAGTTGTATTTTAAACTATTTTATATATCAAGAAGTAAGGGTACAAAGGGTAGGAAGATTTTGGCGCTCAACGTTATTGGCATGATATGTTTAAGTAGGATTTAGATGTTCAAACGTTATCGGTCTGACATGTTAAAGTTACAATTTTATCAGCCCGATAGATGGAAAAGAAAGATTTTAGTAACTAATCATTTTAGGCTTAGATATTCAATTAAGAATTAGAATACATAAATTTAGGAATAATATGTATGTTAGGTGAATAAAGTGATAGGTATATAATGTAAAAGTATAATTTAGGAGTTATGGTATATATTTATAAAAGAAATAGTTAGTATTTTATAATAATATTTATAATTGATTAGATGTTGATTATAAAATTAAAATAAAATTAAAATAAAAATTTTATTAGTAGAGTATTATATTTTCATGTGGTATCTGTAATATGATTATTCTTTGAAGTTAAATACTATGTTGATTTTAAGTTAATAAAACAATAAATTATAGAAATGTGGCAAATGATTATATTATAATGTGACCATATCAATTCTTGAAATATTTTAAATGGATATTTAATATTATATATTATGTGCAAATTGTCTGTGGGTCATAGGTGTAAAAATAAATGATATGACACAATTTTGTTATTGAAATTTATATAATTATTTAATAATAAGTAATGTAGAGTTTTTGAGGATACTATTATATGATTAGTTGTAAAAGTGAGTTGAGTGGAGATGGGAAGGTTGATGGGGAATTGTATTTTTAAAAAAGTATAAAATAATAAGTACTGCATATTGTTAGGATTGAATTTTAAAAAAATAAAAAAATGGATAATTGGGATAAAGATTTAGAAGTTGAAATGTCAAATTTTGTTGTAGAAGATAATAATTGTGGGAGAGCAAAGTAATAGAAAAATCAGCGAATTCAGAAATGGTATTAGAAAATACTCAAAATATGGATAGTGAAATAGAGGAGGAGGAGATAATTTTTAAAACTGTAGAAAAAGAAGTAGTGAAAACTGAGAAAGATGTAGAGAAATTATCAAAGTCTGATTTTGAGAAATATTTTAAAAT
The DNA here is from genome assembly GCA_028023455.1 of Epiperipatus broadwayi. Lineage (NCBI taxonomy): Eukaryota > Metazoa > Onychophora > Udeonychophora > Euonychophora > Peripatidae > Epiperipatus > Epiperipatus broadwayi. The sequence goes on along the minus strand of JAQFVV010001843.1, from coordinate 39,244 downwards.
GTTAATGCAAGGTATGAGTTCAATGAAAGAGGATTATGATATTGGAATAGATTCTATTAGAAGAGAAATAAGAGAAGAGATGAAAGAAAGGAGAAGGGAAAGAAATTCTTTAAAAGAAGATATGAAAAAAGAAATGAAAGAGGAGAGTAATTCTTTAAAAGAAGAAACAAAAGAAGAGAGTAAGTTTTTAAAAGAAGAAATAAAAGCAGAAATAGAAGAAGATAATAATATTAAATTAGATTCTTTAAAAGAAGATAATAATTCTATTAAAAAAGAAGTGAAAGATATGAATATAAATATGAATATGAAATTTGATACTATTGAAGAGGAGAATAATAAAAATAATATTCAAGTTGAATCTATTAAAGAAAGTATTAATCCTTTTAAAAAAAAAATGAAAGAGGAGAATAATTCTATTAGAGAAGTTTTAAAGAATTGTGGAGAAGTAATAATAAATAGAATGGATAATCTAGATAGAAAATTGAGTAAACAGGGAGAAGAACTTGAATCTATAAGGTTAGACATAATAAAAAGTCATGATAGAAACGACGAATTTTTAGACAGAAAATTTAGAGAATTGTCAGAAAATATAATTAAAGCTGTGAAAGAGCAAATAGAAGAATCTACTAGCCAATGGCAAGTAAAAAATAGTGAGTTAAATCAGAAAATAAAGAGTAATAATTTAAATGTAAAAGATGAAATTTATGAAGTAAAGTATGATATAAATCATATTAATGAAGAAGTTAGAAGTATTAAAGAAGATGTAGTTCAGAGTGGAAAAGAGATTCCTATAAAATTTATTAAAATAATTAATAGTAGGAATGAATTATATGAAAAAATACTGGAAAATCCCAAAGCGTATTTTACATTAACTAAAGAAATGATAGGAATGTGTAAATCCTATGAGAAGTTAGATGGAGAAAGAATTATGGACCAAATTAATAATTTAAAGAAATATTATGTTGATGATAAAAGATTTGGGAGATTTACGAAGATAAAGTCAAAATCTTCAAAGCAAAAGTATTTAGAGTTGTTAGAGCATGAATTATTTAAAACTATAGATATCAGTAGTAATAAATTTAAGAATAAACTACAAGAAGTGATATCTAAATGTATTATTGATGATAAAAGTATTCATGTACAAGCTGATATTTTTAAAGAAATATTATTTGAAGGAATTAGGAACTTAATACCTAACGATGATGTTATAAATGGAAAACTTAATTGGAATAAAGATTTAAGCAAGATAAAAGTAAGACTTAAATATTCCCAGCATGAAAAATTTATAACAGATTTTCTTGAGAATAATCTTAATAAAGGTAAGAAGATAGGAAAAGTTAAAGTGAGATTTAAGAAAGGAGAAAGAGAATTAAAGTTTAGATTTAAAAAAGAAGATATATAATAATTAAGACAGGTAATTCTTAAAGAAGATGTGTTTGATAATGTGTTATGGCATTATATTATTTTTTTTTTGGCTTTGTAAAACAAACATGAGATATTTCTATGTTTGCAACTTTCAAAGTAAGGTGAAAATACCTTGATGTTAACCACACTAGATGGGAAAAAATGACGTGTAATGCAAGGAATTTAATTCTTTTTCCCTCTGATGTGTGAGTTACAATCGTAAAAATGTTGTGAATAGATATTTTAATGTCATGTTTAAATATAATGCTTAACATAAAGAAAGTAATTTATTATATGATAAATTAGCATAGTGAATAAAGTTTAGCTGAAGAAATTTACAAAATATGTAAATGATAGTTTAAGAAGAAATAAGTTTTGTCATAATGACTAAGTAGAAATGGAATTAGCTATTGAAGTAAATATATTTTAAACAAGAAGTTAAATAATAGAGTTAAAGAGTATAAAACTCATATGTTTAAAGTATATATAATTAAATCTTATAAAAGATTAATTTGTATTAAGGTAGTGATCATGAAAGTGATTAATCTTAAAAGATGAAGTTAATCATTTTAAAAGAGAAATATATAGATTTGCTGAATAATAATCTATAAGATTGCTAATGAAGTTAGCAATAAGTTATAAATAAAATACATAGAGTAATTTAAAATATAGTATTAACTATAATAATATGTATTTTTAGTAGCTTATGTAAAGGTGTATTTAAAAGAATTTAAATACTTGATATTTGTAGAAATATTAGGGAAATGAAAGTAACCTAATTAAGAGATAAATAAAGAGAAGTGAAACTTAATTTATGAAGTAAAGAAGTCATTGTAGTTTATTTAAAAGTGTTTCCTTAGTGAAATTTGAGATGATATTTCAATGCTTTATGAAACTTTGTGATAAAGTAATGTGTTATAATATTTAAATGATAAGAAAGATAAAATTGATAAATGTGGAGTAAAGATGTTAAAGATGAAGGTTAAATTTAAAATTTTATCCGAAGGAGGGGAATATGTGCCCTTTTATATGGGTCACCATTTAAGTTTTGTGCTAATCTAGTAGAAAATTTTAAATTTAAGAAGTATTTTAAAGATGTGATGTTGACTTTGCTTGTGGTAATGTTACCATAAGTTTAATTAAGGCAATCTATGAGTATTTGATATGTGAATTGTGTTGATCTTGAGAAGATATTAAAATGATGATGAGTATGATGTAATACTGCATTAATAAATTTAATAACAAATGTTTAAAGCTAAAATATTTAAAAGACAAGCTAAAATTAGATAAAGATATTTATTAAATTCAAAATATATGTTAAAAGTGAATAAAAATATTTTAAATTATAAGTACTTAAAATTGAGATTAATATTTGATTTTAATCATATCAAATAATTATTTTAAAATCTATTATAATATCTTAAATATTTAAAAATATTTATTTTAAAATAAAGCAATTGTTAAGTTTATTTTTAGACAAGCGTTCTTGTGATAAAGAACAGATGTTATACACACGCGTGGAAGTTGTCTAATAAAGTTGCATAATTATTTTTAAAAAAATCATGTTATAAAATTTATAAATAATACGTGAGTTATCACGAGATAAAAATAAAGATATTAATGTAAAATATTAAATTTGATTTTAAAAATATTGTCTTAAAAATATAACGTATTTAAAAAGATTTAATTTAATTTTAAATGATCTTATAAAAGTTAAGATTTAAATTAAGTGAGAAATAATATTTCAAAAGAATGTTTAATAGATTTAAATAAACGATAAATATTGTTTTGAAAGAATTTGATAAAATATTAAATATTAAATAAGTCATTATTTTATTTTTAATAGTGAGTTGATAAATATGTAAATAAGCAAAGTTTGATTGTTTAATCGAACCAATCAGATGTGGAGTCTCTTCCACTATAAAAGCTGGATTCAATTGTTGAGGGGGTCTCTCTACAATAAACTTCTAAGTCGTTTGTGCTATTAAAAAAATAGCTGAGTAAATTTATAAACGCTCTTAAAAATCAGTTGTAAAATCATAAGAGTGTTATTGAATAATTTATAATATTTTAAAGTAATGAATATGCAGTAGAAACTTAATTTTCCCTATCGTCTTCTCAATATCGAAACTCAATTTATGTACAAATAGTCATGGAAACCTCACACATCGGAGAAATATATCAGAAACTTTATGTTATAGAAGTAACAGACGCTGGATTAGTACATAAAACTACAAGATGGAGAAAAGTAGTATTTTGGACTAAAAATAGTTTTCAAAAGTTAAATTACTATTGTCTATTACTAATAGATATTTTAAAGAAATATAAATATTTCTGTAAAAGAAAGTATTTTGACAAATTATAGAAGTAAAATATGTATCTTAAGGAAAGATATAAGATACAGTAGTAATTTTAAATAAATACTTGCCTCGTTAAGTCTTTATGCTTAAAAGACTAGAGATTGATAATTTGAAAAGGCAAATATATTATAAGTATAAGTATTTTAAAAAATAGTAATATAATGAAATTATTTTATTTAAAGTTATCTAAACGCTGGACGTTATAGATGGAAAAATTAATTCTTACCGGAATATGGTATTTACAAATGCGCAAGTAATCCATGGATATTCAAATCAAGTTAAACTAAGCCAAGCCAAACTAAGTTAGTTTACAATAATTGAAGGATAATTTTATAAATTATAACTTAGTTTTGAAATAATAACTTTTGAATAATAATCTATGAATAACTGGATCCAGAATTTATAACTATTGTTTTAATTTTGTTTTGTTTTCTTGGGAACTTATTTTTATTTTATTTAAAAAAGAACGTTATCATTTTATTATAAACTTTCAAGAAAACACGTGATACAACGGAACAGGAAATAGTGTTTTAATGACTTTATACGGAGGATATTTGTTAGAACTTTTATGGTAGGAAAAAAATCGACGATGGAATCCGTAATATAAATTTTATTTTATTTATTTAACATAAAATTTAAAATATTATTAAACTATTAAAAAGTAGGTTAGGTACATTTATTAAATAGTAACTTAAAAATAATATAATAATTAATTACATAAACTTATTTTTATAATTAATATAACACGAATATTCTAATGAATGTTTATGAGTGAAAATGTGAATGATTTTTTTATTCTATGAAGCTGCAAATTCCGAAGAATACTGGATAGCAGAATGGACAATATTATTATTATGGTAAAAAAATATTGTATAATGATTTTTAATGAATTTAATATGTTTTTCTTTAGATCAACTGAATATTATGTTGTTGTAGAATGAATGGATAAATATATTATGAAAACACATACATTATATTGACATCAAACTTTATTAAAATATGCATAATTTTTAATTTATAATATAAACATGACATAACATTACGTAAAAAGTTTGAGAAATAATTATATGATTCTTTCGTAAATAATTTTGATATTTTTATTTATGCTTAGTATTAAAATGATGTTTATTACTTATCTAAGTAATTATTTTATTTTTTGAAATTTAGAAAAGGATTTTAAAAGTCTATATTTTTGTGTATTTTGTTTATTGAATAAGTTAAGTTACGTTATGAGTAGAAGCCTATATTTAGATTGAAAAGTTTACTAAGTATAGACAATATAGTATGAGTAATTTGGATAATGAATATTTTATTTGAAGTTGATATTTGTTTTCCGGAAAATGTTTTAAATAAGTTTAGAATATGTTTTATAGATAGAAATTTATTAGAAAGGTTAGTAAAGCACATAGGGTAAAATAATGATTTTACACAGAAAGGAATCATAAAATTTATCTAATGTAATGTTTTTATGAATTTAAAATTGATAAATGATTTAAATATTAATGTTTGAATAATACAAATATAGAATGCATATTTTATAAAATGTATAACAGGAATTACATTAAGTAAAGTATAAGTACAGTCAATTATTTGTTTACATTACAAAGACATCTTAATTTTATATAAAGTTATTAGGCAATGCTAATAACAAAGTGAATACATGATAATACATTATAAATGATATTTAATTAATGTAGTTATTTAATAGGTAGAGTTACATTATCTACACATACTACATAGATAATCTTGACATGTATTATTATTTGTAATAATTAAAGATTACTACTATTTATTTTTCAAATCTAAGTTTTAAGAAAAACACACTGTAATAATATTAATATAGCATTTGAAGCAATGTGTAATTGCTTATTAAGTACATAAGTTAATAACAGTGTAAGCCTCTTATATTTGTATTTCTTATTTTTATTTTATTTGTTGTTATAAATTTTAAACTGTAAATAGTGTAAATAAATTTTATTTGAAGTTATTGTAAATAAATTTGTTAATTTGTTTTAAAAGTGTGTCAAGTTTCATTATTTTTCACCACAGCATTTTGACATCAGATGATTTGAAATAAACATAATATTTGCACAAAATTGAATTTGTTATTATTATTTTAGAAATGAATACCATATTTGCTTAACATTATTTTATAAGAATTGATTGACATGAACATAAATATTACAATGGTCATAAGATGATTATAATACACATTATAAGAATACAATATTGTTTATTGCCACAGATTATTAAGTATAAGATTTGGATCTATTTTAAAATGAAGATACCATATGAAATAAAAGATATACATATGATTGTTTATTCATTTAATGATTGATTATATAGTAGAAATAGATGAGATTAAATTACACTCTAAGATTAGTATTATTATTATTATTAAATAAGTTAGGTGTATTTAAGTTTGATATAAAATCCCACATCATACTTATTTACATGAGTTATTATTATTTTAAAACAGCTTAGAAGAACCTGAGATTATTTAATTATATTTTAAGTTAAAAGTTAGGAATTATTTTAGTATTATTAAAGATAATTTATTTCATTTAAAAGCCATAAGAATGCTATAGATGTAGTGGTAAAGTGATAGGGTAGTGATAGTATTCTTATGCCATTGAGACAGTATCTTGGGAGATATTGACTCAGTGTAAATCTGCTTATTACTTTGTAACTTTACTTCACAGTCTCATAATTTTATAAATACTTATTTAATTAATATAATCTAGAACTATATTGATTTTGATGATTGATAATAAATTTAATTAAGATATGATAATATAAAAATATATTAAAGATAGATATGCAAATTTTAATTAAACATAATAAAGTAACTGAGCTAGTTGTATTTTAAACTATTTTATATATCAAGAAGTAAGGGTACAATATATACTTTTATGTAACTTATATATTTTATGTATTCATTATAGATCAATAGAAAGAGAGATGAGAAGAGTTAAAATAAATTTTACATGGCTATTTAAATAAGTTTGCCAATTATGGTTATAGGTTTTTATATCACATGCTGATTTTTTGTCTATTTTATGTCATTTTTATGAAATATTTCACCTTTGAGTAGTAAACAAGTGAAGCTCAATTTCAAGAGAATTATATGGCTGGGTGCTTTCAGGAATCTTTAGATTCCATATTCATGGCCTATCTTAGGAGTGTTGGTTTGAGTTGTAATTATTAAAAGACTGGATAATAATTTATGCAAATCTATTCAAATTTCTTCCATGTCTTCATATAGTTCATTTTTTAAAGATGGAATAGCATGATTTTTTCTGGCTTATTGCATTGTCATCATTTGCGATGAAGCATGCTTCTTTTATTTTGTGTTAAGTATTGTTGCACTCTGAGCACTGTGTCTTTGATATGGTGGATTCAAATATGTGGCCAATGATTCTTTGATGTTTGAGGAATATAGACTTACTTTCAGTGTTATTTAGTGCTCTCCTATATAAGCAGTGATGTTGAGAGATTATGGTTGTGATGTTGGCATGAGTCTCTCCATAATATGCTACTTTGCATATGCTATTTGGGCATGCAATTTTATAAAATGCTTGTGCTATTTTATCAGAGGGTATTTGATCTTTGGTGTTGTTTATTAGTCTATTAATTGAAGGTGGTGTATGAAATTCTAGTTTGAAGGAGTCAGTAAATATGTACATATTTAAAAGTAATGCATATAATAGAAATGGTATCTACCACTGTGCTCATGTACATAATAAATATTTTTTAGGAATTTTCTATTAACTTTTATTCACTTCAGATATCAAGTTCAGATTTTTCACAAATTATTTCCATAAGTTAAAATATATATTAATTAGTCATATAAACAGAAAACATTTGTATTATTATATTCTAAATGATGTAATTGATGGGGAGGAGTTGTTGAAATGAGCATCATTCCAATTTCTATCATGGCATCAATCTTCAGCATTTTATACTTTGAGTCATGCTGTTTACATTTGCAGAAAATGGAAAAATAAAATAAAACTTTCATTTGAGAATATAATATTCTCTTTGCTATTACATATAGTAAGTTGCTTTATACAAAACATATTAAGTGGTTTATTTATCAAAAGATCATGTGATGCAATAAGCGCAATAATTTTATTAAAATAAAAAATAATAGAATGACTTAATGATTAAAAGCAAAAATAGTATTCATGTTTATGGTAAAACAAATAATCAAATGATTTGTTATTATGAGTTAATAAAACATTTAAAAATTGCCAGCATAACCAGCAATGATAAAAGTGAGTTGTGTTCCATGGGTTGTGAACTCTAGAATCTATTATTATGCCAGTGCTCTGAACAATGTAGTATTAATTCCAGTAAATCAACACTGTACTGGTTTCAATTTAAAAATAAAATAAATAATCAAATGAATTGTTGCATGGGCTATTTTTTTAGAAAAACCACATCATATTTGACCACCAAGTTCTGCGTTGTGAAATATAAACCTTGAGTTCTGGAATCCACTACACTATCAAAACTGTTCTAAACCACACCTAAGTATTGATGAGAAGACATGTTTTAGTTAAGATTAATTTAATTTAAAACATATAAACACGCATCCATGTGTTTTATATTTTCAATATGACATTTTAGATTTATGTTTAACATTTACTATTATATCAAATTATTTGAAGACTCTTTATTTTCAGCAAATCAGATGATTTAATGCCCCATAGCGTGGTTCTATAATGTTTCTTCCGGATATTATATAATTATTATGCTCATTATATATTTAAAGATAAGAGCATAAAAAAATTTACTAGCTTCTATCAGGAAACTGTAATTAATCATGTCTTTTATACATTCTTTTTCTCCTTTTAATTACTTAATAAAGCACGTCCAAAATATTTAAACCATTTGTTTGTTTTTTTATTTTACTTTATTTCCAACAGTTTAATATAAGTAAAAAAAAAACACATTTGGAATTTCTTTTTGATATTATGATATATAAATTCTAGCAAAATATATAAGTGAATTATTGTGTAAAATTTTGAAATTCGGTTTATTTAGATTTTAGAATATGAAATGTTAAAAAACGCGGAATCATCCCATACCATAGACCGCTCCTCTTATCGGAATGCAACTGATTCAAATGTTTTTTGTTTTGTTTTTTTGCAGATGCTCAAGTCATTATATTTATTAAAGAAAAACATTACTAGCATCTAATATAAAAAATTACATCAAATTAAATTGTCTTGCAATATTAATTATTAAAAAAAATAATACTAACCTGTACTTTACAGGACTGTGTGTATCGGAAATCACTGTTGAAAGTAATTGTTCCGGTCGATATATTCCACACCATACCTAAAATGTCATATGTATATTGTAAGATGTGGTTTTACTTTCTACCAAGAACCATTAAATAACCATAGCTATGTCAATCAATACCCACAATAATAACATTCCATAGAATGTAAACCAAATAAAACGTATTCCCAAGAGATGAAAATATTCACAAGCATTCTAACTGAGAAACATTTAATTGTTTTTATAATTAAGTATTTAACTAATGTGTAATAAAATACATAATCCAAACAAAGCTGTAAAACTTAAATATTGATACTTACGCTTATTATAAAAACTTCTCGTTAATTATTGTTTAATGTACACACATTACAACAATATAAAAAAAAGATGATCAAGTTTAGACAGAAGCGAGAAAATCACAAAAGAGTAAAGGAAATAATGAATAAAATTTTACTGTTATTAATCCACCATATATATATCATAACACGTCGTAAATAATCAACTCAATGCATGAACTCTAAGTCATCATTTGGAAGAGTCAAATTAACACTAAAAAGAACCTCATTTTGGTGATGAGAAAATACATATACAAATGACCTTCTCAAAAATCAGATCAAAAACGTGTTAGCTAACCAACGTGTATACTTTGCGAGTGAAAAATTGAACTTGTCGTTCGAAGAGAAAAGTCCTCAGCCATCAAAGTAAAAACCTTAAATGAGAATATCTCATTGAACAAGAATAAAGTTAGAATAAAAGCACACAGATTCACACCCAGCAAATTAAGAAATTGTAAATTATAAATTCCACAAATAGCTTTAAATTTTTTTGATACTTCAAAAGTATTTTCAATCTTGAGCCTGAGAGTTCAATGAACTTTAACTGGAGATTTCCAATAGTCAATACATTGCTATTCAACAAACTCAAGGACTTAAAACAGGCAAAACTCTCCATGCAGTAATGTGATTCAGTGTAAGCCAGAGTAATCAATGGATGCAAGAAAGTTCATGCATAAAATCCCTATCCAGTGCCTACTCATCCAATATCCCAGACTAGTTTCTAGCTTGTGGTTTTTCTTCAGTGAGGAAGCTTGGATCTGACTCACTGATGAAAGCCACAAGCTAGAAACTAGTCTGGGGATATTGGATAAGTAACTACTAGATTATAAACAAATCTTCTTGCATGCATTGATTATGCTGGTTTGCACTGAGTATCACTACTGTATGGAGAATTTTGCTTGTTTTAACAACTTGAGCAAGTATAAGAAATGGTGATCACATGAAACTCAAGGACTCTGATCAACTATGTATATAGAGACACAGACAATCATGCACTGCTAAAAGTGAAGCTACCTCATGGAAAGAGATTTGTCATTCATGGAGCTGTAATTGCCAAAACCAGATTTGATTCAACCCATCATCTATTCATGGAAAAAGATTTGTCACCCATGGAGCTGTAACTACCAAAATCAGATTTAATTCAACCCAGCATCTATTCATCTATGCCAAAAGCAATAAAAACTTGACTACTTGGAGGTGGAGCTGTAGACTTAATTTCTCAAGGTAAGCTATATAGAAGAGAGAAATTCAGATCACTATCATGTATGTTCTAGAACACTTGAACCCCACCAATTGGATAATGAACTGTAGCAATGAAAACATTTATAATTCTTTTAGGACATTTTCCTTTTAGGACATTTTCCTTTATAGACTCTTGACTTATCTTAGGTTAACACCATATTCTTATTTTTTGTATCTATATTTTTTTTATTTCTTTTGTTAGAAAAGAGAAAAACATCATTAGCTTTAATTTTAAATTGGACTAAAATATAGAGTCAGGTGTAAATTTGCTTGCAGATGAATTTAATCATTACCAGGATTAGAGGAAAGATTTTATATTCCTACACATTAACTATCAACATTTGTACAGTTACATTGTTATTTGTTGTTGTTGATACTAATCATTTCTTCATTTATTTGTTTTTTTTTTCAGCATATATGATTAACAATTTCTAATGTGAATGGTCTTTCCTAACACTGTAGAAAAAATTGTAATAGAAGAAGGAATCGCATATCATCACAATGTTGTTAAGAGGAATGAATCAATAAACATATTGGTGACAATGAATTACGATTTTACTAAAGTCTAAATTAGCAAGCAAATATACATATTAATAAAAACAAGTTTTAATTTTTTTATTAGTATTAATATTGGAAGATTATTCTTTGAGAGGAAAAAAGGGAATGAATTAATAAGTATTGACCATACTAATCAAAGAGTAGTCATTGATATCTAAGCAGATTAATTGCTTTAGTTATAATCTTTCATTGCATAAATTGTAATAATTGTGAATAAATTTGTTAAACATATGATTTCAAATTAAAGACTGTTGTTTGAATTTTTCTTTATTCAGTTATAAATTTATCACATGCTCACACAATAAAGATAGTAATATTAATATTCCCTGAAGAAGAATATTATGTGTATTTTCCCTAATTCTGGGATAAATGGAAGTTATTGATGGAGAAAAGAGACGAGTGTACATATAGATATTTGAGGTATGTTCACATGCTAATACATCATCTCCTATGAGTGATATTGGACTGGATTATGAGATACTAATTTAGGAATCCAAGATATGCTTTCTCACCCATTCTGATGGCCTATCAAAACTACTGTTATGCAAGGCCAGGACCCATTCCATTGATATATATATATATATATATATATATATATATATATATATATATATATATATATATATATATATATATATATATATATATATATATAAGAGAAACAATGCATAATGCTTACTGAACTCGGTATAAAATATTTGGAATGCCCCATAGCTATATTACTGCAGCCACACTCCCCTTTTAAATAAATAAAGTTCAAACTTTAGCACTGTACTAAAATTTGAGCTTTCTTTAATTAAAAGGGAAGTGTGGCTAGGATAATATAGCTATGGGGCATCTCAAATATATTGTACACACACACCTATATATATATATAGTAGCCACTCAAAAACTAGTATGGTTATTCCAACTTCAAAGGAAAAAAAAACTACTTTAGAAATGTATTTTGCCATGACTATACAAACCAGGCTATAAACGACAACTACCTCACATATAGGACATGCTGGGCCATTATCCTATTTATTTAATAGTTTACAATCCCAGACTTTTAAAATTACTTTAGCATTTTTTCTTCTAAATTACTTTTATATCATGTCTAATAATAGTTGTCTTCAATGTATTCTATTGTTTGTCATATCCAAATAAAAACAATCAATGTCGCATTTCTCTAAAATGTGTTTAAAATACGCATTAGAAGATAGATTTTTTCCTGAAGGCTTGTGATGATAGTGTTTTAGTTGTATTTATATATTGGCCAAGAGAACAAGCTGGATTTAAAAGTGGTTTTAGTACAATAGATCATCTCCAGGTATTGAAAGAAATTATAGAAAGGACAAATGAATATGAGTTGCAATTATGCTTAGGATTTGTAGACTATGAAAAGCATTTGATTCTATAAACATTTCTTCAGTGATTAAAGCATTGGATCGTCAAGGTGTAGATCCAGGATATTGTCATATTTTGAAAAATATTTATAAAAATGCAACAGCAACAATTAGATTACATAATGATAATAGGAAAATCAACATTGAAAAGGGTGTAAGACAGGGTGACTCCATATCTCCAAAACTTTTTACAGCAGTGCTGCAAGAAGTATTTTGTGGATTAAAATGGTAAGCTAATGGAGTGAAAGTAAATGGAGATTATTTAAGTCATTTAGATTTTGCTGATGATGTAGTTGTTTTTTTGCAAATAATGCTTTAGGGCTACAGGAAATGTTGCAGGAGTTATCACATGAATGTAGGAAAGTAGGACTAAAGATAAATGTTAAAAAGACTAAAGTAATGTTTAATAGATTTTCTCAAAATATGAAAATAAAGATTGATTATGATGAGTTAGAAGAAGTTAACAGTTACAAATACCTTGGTCAGATTATTAATACAGATGGAAATATAATGGATGAAATTAATCATAGAATTAAACTTGGTTGGAGTGCTTTTGGTAGAAATAACTTGATACTAAAATGAAATATGTCTATGTGTTTGAAAAGGAAGGTTTTTAATAAATGTGTTTTGACAGTTCTTACTTATGGATCTGAGACTTGGACACTTAATAGAAGAGCAATACAGAGACTTCAGACCACTCAAAGAAGTATGGAGAGATGCATGTTGGGAGTAACAAGAAGGGATCGAAAACGCAATGTATGGGTAAGAGAACAAACAGGTGTTACTGACCTCATTGAAAAAATTAAAAGACTGAAGTGGAGTTGGGCTGGATATATTGTTAGAAGAGATGATAACAAATGGACAATTGAAATTTTAAACTGGATTCCAAGAGATTTTAAAAGACCTAGAAAGAGACCACTTGTGAGATGGTTGGATGAAATAAGAAAGTGTGCAGGGGTGATGTGGAGAAGAGAAGCTAAAGATAGGAAAAGATGGATTGAACTTGGAGAGACCTTCATCCTGCAGTGGATTGATAATGGTTGATGATGATGATGATATATTGGACCATTTCCATTATCTAATATGAGTATTGAATGTTTTTAGAAAAATTTAACTTTATTTAAATATTCAATTACATTCAACTGTTAGTAATAGCACATCAAACAGGCTAGTATATGCACAATGTTTCGAGAGGTATTATTCTCCACTCTTCTTCAGATGTTGTTGCCTGTCCAGTGACAGTAATACCATGGGGAATATGCACAATGTTTCAAGAGGGTATTATTCTCCCATCTTCTTCAGATGTTGCTGGCCTGATCAGTGACAGTACTAGCATGGGAATCAAATCTAGTCTTAGATTCTTGAGTATTGAATTTTAAGATAATGCAGGATGACTCAGTGGGTTAAGAGTGTTATCTTAAAATTCAATACTCAAGAATGGAAGGGTCCAGGTTCGATTCCCACACTAGTACTGTCATTGGTCTGACCTGCAACACTGAAGAAGAGGGGAGAATAATACCTCTAAAAGCATTGTTCATATGCTAACCTGTTTGATGTGCTATTACTAACAGTTGAATTTATTTGGCATATTTAAATAAAGTTAAATTTTTCTACAAACATTCAGTACTCATATTAGATGATGGAAATAGTCCAAATAATACATACAATTATAAGATAGATGACAGTTACTTATTCCATAAAATTAAGCTCAAGTTTATTATGAAACACTCTTAAAAGAACTCTGACATTGGTCATTTGTTTTATATGTTGTATACAATGAAAATATGATTTTACAGTAGTGGACTTTATAGAAAGGAATACAGTAAGTAACATATTTATTTGTTTCATAATCTTGACATTGTATTTTCAAATTTTTTATAAACATCCTTAAATGAAACTTCCCTCTTGCCTTCCAATAAATTTGACAAAAGGAATAATTCAATATACAACTAACTTACTTGCTGTAATTATTTCCGCGTGGTGGAATGTTTTATTTTTTAATTTGCTAAAAGTAGAAGCAGTACATTAAAGTATGTGTTATAACTCAACATCTATTTCCATCTTTCTACTAATAAAATTATTTGAGCATTTAAATTGGTTTACATTCTCAAGTTGATAACTATCCAAAATACAAAAAAATAACTGAGGATTTTCCTTTCATCATTGGCTGATGAAAAAAATGAATTTTTTGGGTCAATTATTAATAATTAAGCCTGGGTCATTAAATATTGCATTTAAAACGACAAGCAAATTCTGTAAATCATATTTTGAATTGACAAAAATAGAATAATTATCAGCATAATGTAAATCTAGAATCAAAGAAATGAAATTCTTATTTTTGCTTTTAATCAATAGAAATTAAAAATTCCATCATCAGCTTATTTCTCTTTCATTAATCCATCTATAAACAGATCTGAAGACAATGATCATAAAATTGAAAACAATGTTATAATAAATACACATTTCTTTTTTGTTTTACACCAATTTGCATTCCAATATCTTCAGATTTTTCCACTCATATTAATAACACTTTCTCTCTTTTTATCTTCAGGAAGTTAAATATTATAAATAAATTTTGGTAAACAACCCACAAATTGCAACTAATGCTATAAACATGTTTGATTGGCTGAATCAAATGCCTTGTCTAATTCAATGAAAACAATATATGTCACACTTTTGTACTTGATTACTTTCTTGCCAACCAGAAATCATATATTTATAATGCTTTTTGCTTCTCTAAAATAAGAATCTCTAGTAACCATAAACCTATTCAATAAAATCTTCAAGAGTATTTTTGTTGGAGAATAATGACAGTGCAAGATAATTGTTGTAATGTTATCTATTGCAATATTGTTTACTCTATTTTTCAAAAATTAGAATAATAAAATCATCTCTAATATCAGGTGGCATATGTTCATAGATCTATATTTCCTAAGATTTCCAATATTTTTTATCTAATATATTACCATATTTTAAACATTCTCTAGATATTTTATCAGTATCTGTATTTTATTTTTAAGATAACAAAGAAAAGTTTTTTATTTTACTATTCTGGATATTTTCTTTAAACCCAAATGAGTGGATAAAATGAAGATATCCTTAAAAGTTGTCATTTCAATTCTTATATCATTATTCAAAAGATGGTCAAAATGTCTTTTTATCTACCCAAAATATCATAGTCATTATATAAAAAGGCACCTTTGCTGGATTTAACAGAATTGTAATCATATCTTACCACAATCAGTAAATATCTGAATTTTCTTTGCAGTTTTAGTCCACCAATTATTTTTAAGCTTTCTTGTCAGACTTGAACTTCTGCATTCAAATATTAAGAAGTTCTAAATTTGATTTATTATTCTGCCAAAAAGGAAGTACCATTTTTTTTAAAAAAATCAAATTGTTAATAATATCATTATTAAAAAAAAACAGTGACGAATTTTTTTGTTTACTCAAAAATATATTCACTTGTATCCATAACACACTTCTTAAGACAATTCCATGCTTTCATAATATAATTCTCCCACAAGGGTTCAAATGAGTAACTATAGTGTTTAATAGGTATTGATATTTAGACCATACAGTAGTTAATCTAAAAAATAAGTAATCGACATATTTAGTAATATGATTGACATAATGCATCTCTCATTCCAGTTCTGGAATATACTAATCTATGATCTGAACAACAATCTGCAATTGCAAATGCTCATTCAATATTAAGACTTTTAACTATATTGAAATGTATTCTTTTAAAAACTATTATCTTGAGTGCGGCCATAACTATATTTCTTAATATTGTGGAGGTTTTTTTTCATAAACAAATTGTAAATGATAGTCAATCCAAAGATTTAGGCAAAAAAATATTAACTGCAGATCATTTTGTTTTATAGCACCAATTACCATTATTTCCAATAATTTTTGGCCAAGTCTACTATTTATAATAGCACACACATTATTATCTTTTATAAAATAAAAGGCTTCTTCCTCAGAATTCTCTGAATTTAAGATTGAAGAAAAGATATGTATAATATGAGTACTGCCATCATGAAAATAAGATTTAACACCATTGATTTTTCATTGATACAATGAGAGATTTCAAGAATAGAAGATACTAAATTATACTCACAACAAATCCGTCACCATAATTCTCACTTCCTTAATTGAATGTGTCAAAGATAAATGTAATCAAACAGATAATTTACAGACTTATAACACACTTTTCATTAAATCAAATAAATCTAAAACATCCTTTCTTATTTTTTTTTATCAATTTATTGTTTGTTTCTACGTATTTATTTATCTATTTATCTATTCATCCATCCATCCATCTATCTATCTATATATGTTGATATAAAGATTTTTACCGGTTACAAATATAAATGATATATTTTGTGGGTTCATCCATGTATGATTTTTATAATTAATATATATATATCATACACAGATGAACCTGCAAAAGCATATCATTTTATATATATATATATATATATATATATATATATATATATATATATATATATATATATAACCAATTATCTATCTATCTACCCACCTATCTATGTAAATATTTATATATCTATTAGTCACTAACCAATCTATCTATATTTCCAAATACTGATATATCTATCTATTTTTATTTTATCTATCTAATTTATCAATCTGTACAATTACTACCTGATCTAATCATTCTAATCTAATCATAGCTTTTACATATAAATCATATCACCATGGCCCAATGTATAAAATAATCAGTAGAATATCTTCAGTTTTTTATCAAAGCTTCATCCAGATAGTAAATAGAATTCCATTTTTTATCTGAATATTGCATTGACAACAAATAAGTGATATTTTATTGAACTATTTTAAACATTGGGATGTGATGATGTGATGCAGATATCATTCCTTTAAAATATTTAAGGATGTCTTCATAAGTTTCTTTAAACATAGTAATTATCCTCCTGGTGCATTGATAATGTAAGATAGAAAATACAGCAGCATTGGTGATGTTAGATAAGGTTTAGTATCAGTAAGTCTTGGGTTATTTTTATAGCATGTCCACACTCCTTTCTACACAGTAATATTAAATCAGGCAATGACTAGCAAATTTTAATGTTTGTTTATGCAGGCCAATTGCATTCTGAGTATTTGACTGATGTGGTTTTATGTTGTGTTCTAGCCTCACATACAACATGGTCTTCTGTTAGATAGTTATCACAATTTCTGTTATAGATTATTGAAAAATTCTATACAACAGTCAGCAAAATACAGATAACCATGTTAAAAGGAAAAACAGTTTTAACTAGCAGTTTCTCTCCTCTGCATAAAATCATTGCAACATTACTTCTTGAGTTGAGTCTTCACATAAACTAGACTAGACCAGTGTAGATTATATTGAACTAGACTAGAATGCTTTGAATTGTTTGTTTCTGTAACTTCAGTCAAAGGATGTTTTACATCTGTTCCTTTTCTTCATTTTTAGATAAATTTCTTTAAATTTATTATCTCTTTTTGTTGCTTTTCTCCAAGTTTTGTTTGCATTTGTTGTTTCAGAATTTCCTGATTAAATACACACACTATTTTAATACAGAATACACCTGATTTCTCTTCTGAAGACTTTTATACTGTCTAAACAGATCCTTGCTCAATAGGGTTTGATTTTATAGATTGTATTTGTTATTGCTGATGGAGCCATAATTGTGCTTCCAACCTTCTTGCTACTAAACATGTTATCATCCTTATATAAAACTAATATTCTCTTGTTGATTACCATTGTTATGCAGATTTATTTTGTATACACTATCATTAAATAAACACAATAGACTCAATTTTTCATGTGCAATACTCTCCAGAATAACATTATATATATATATATATATAATTCAAAAAAACTTAAATTTAATAATAGAGATATAAAAATTATTCAAATTGAAAGGTGTAGTGAAAAACGTAAAATTAAAGAGGCAATGATGATATCTAGGAATAGAGGTGGTTTAATGAATAAACAATCGGCTAATATAAAGACAACAGAATTGTGGGAGATTTGAATGGATTGAATGATGGATAATGCAAGTTTTTATTTTTTGTACATTTGTATTAGCAGTTGATAAAGATTGTCAGTGAAACAATTGAAAGTACTTCTGGTAAAGAATTTAATTTTGAATACTGTGTTAAATATATTTGTTTGAATTATTATTATATGATTTAAAAATACAGACATTTAATGGTTATATATATATATATATATATATATATATATATATATATATATATATATATATATATATATATATATATTGTAACCTTCCAGGTTGGCACTAGAAAGAAATGTGGGAAGGTCACATTTGTGCTAACAATGGCTAAAGGTAATTAATTGAGAAAAATGAATTGTGATATAATCTAATATTTAAAATTGAGTTTTTAGGAAAACTAAACTTAAATTGTGATGTAATTTGCTAGTTAAAATTAGGATTTTAACAAAAATTAAAATTTTAAATGGGTATATTGATTGGTGGAGTTTTGGACTATAAGTTTAGTGGTAGATGTTTGTGTATAGTAGAGGATTTACATGTCATAATAGGCAGATGCATAAATATATTATTAATTAGAATTTTCTTTTCTATATTTAAATTTATAAGTTACTGATTATATATTGTCTTAGAATCTTATGTTTTAAAAATGATAAAGACTGTTTGTAATAGTAAATAACATTTCTAAAATTGATAATTAATATTTAATATTTTTTTTACTATGTTTATTATATTCAAACATTTTATTGTTAAATTTTTTATAAATAATATTTCTGGCAAGCTTACAAAGTTGATTGTCATAGAAACACAGAGAGTGTGAGTGGGGAAAGACATAGAGTTTAAAACTTGAAAGTAAAGAAAAAAGCTCTGAGGAAAAAGATAAAAAAAACTTAAAGGAATCAATAACTCTCTAAAGTATTATATAAGAAACATCGCAAGGATTCTAAGAATACATCTATGAAGAATTTGTTTTGTTATTATACTACTGGAATGATATAGAATGAGGAAATAAACAACCCCCCCAGAGGGATACCAGCCTTCAAATTTCTGCCAAGGCAATGGTCCATTTTCACCACTTCAAAATGCCTGGAGGATATGTAAGCTAAATGATTATGATTTATTTTAAAATATTACTAAAGCTGATTAATATTAAAATGGCAAAATTGTGTAAAATAAAGCTAGCTCAAATTTTTCATTAGACGCTAAAACCAAATACTTAATATTAAATTCTAATCATTTTCTATCAATCTTCTGCAAATTAAAATTTAAAATAAAAAAATTTATCTACTTAATTTTATATCAAGAAGATAATTTTCTACTGTATAACTTTGCTATTTGCATATATATAGTGAAATAATATCAATGCATGCAAATGTCATTTTTAACGCCCATCACGGAATTCTAGGATAAAAAAAAAACTCTTATCATTCTTAACAAATTATTCTTTAACAATGGATAGACTTTTTTTTTTATGTTATAATTTACCGTTGTTTTTAAAACTAATATGTATGTTTCTTTCAACTTTCAATTTTTTTTAAAAAAAACTTAACATGTAATAAATAGATGTATAAACAATTTTTTTAATGTTGTTTTGTGCTTTTAAAAAAAAACAAAAAAAACAATGTAATTTCATTATCATTACAGTATGATAATTTATTATTTTATATGATTTAGAAATTATATTATAGGTGATTCTAGATATTCGGATGTGTGGGTGATGCTATATATTATTATTTTAAAGATGACGTATTTATTATGCAATTTAATTAATGAGGTATATTTAAAGAAAATAAAGAATTAAAACCTTATCTGTTATAAGTTCTGTATATAGGAAGTATATTGAATGTGAATTGAAGGTAGAAATAGTCAAGGAACAATTAGATTATGTAGATTATGTTTGGAGATATTCGTTAACCCTTAAGCATATAGGTATAAGTATTTGGTTATTATTTTTCTCTCCCTTTCTTTATTTTGTATAGTTACTGTTAGATGATTTACACCAATTGTAGCAGATAAATGTTATATAATTTTTTATAATATGTAAAAGATGATTAATTTGTGGCATCATACAAGTTTATAAATAATCTAATAAAATATATTTCATGAATACATTATGTTTACAATATAATCAAATGCACATATTCGAAGATATATGATTAACATATTAAATAGTAGTCAATTTTGATTTTACCTTAGAAGAGATGTAATTGGTTATCAAGGTGCATAAATAATTTTTTTTTATTATAATTATTTTTTATCTTTTTTTTTTTTTTTAATAAATATTTTAATGAATTAAAAGTCCAAACGAATTGCTTGACTATTTACGTTCGATTATCCATTTCCACACACACACACATATATATAGTTAACATAGCATAGCCCTAAAATATATAGATTTGCCAGTAGAAGTCAATTTATTTAATTTATCTAGTGGTAATAAATCTCAGTATTACAATGCTAATAATATATTTTACTTTGCTTGGAATAGGTGGTGATTTGGATAAAAAGATACCCAATCCTCATCATTATCTATACCATAATAAATGTAATATCGTCAATTTTGCAACAGTTTTAGTATTGAATAGATGCTCTGAACATATTTAAATTAACCATATAGTATTATTGTTTATAGACGTTTTTATCATCCTTGTTGGCCTCATATATAAAGACCATATCCTATAATCTCTACTGAGCTAAGCCATAGAATAATTACAATATAAAACCTTTTAAATAAGTTTAAATATAATTTATAATTATAAATTTTATTCTATTTTACATAGAATTGGCGCCTGGGCAATTATAAATATAAGAAAGTAAATAAGTGAAGAAGATGGAGGTTATAGGTGAGGGATAAAGTGGCCGCCCAATTGTGAGGCATGACAATCATGGGATCTGATATATATTTAGGGTAAAATATATATATATATTGTTATTTACCAAATATTTCCCTGCCTACTTTCATAAAATATTAATATGCACATTTTTTTATAATCTTGCTAATCTTATCTCTTATTCCAAACACTTATTGTTTATTACTTATTATAAACCACAATAAACCACATTTATTCATGATCTAATATTCAATACATGATATAACTGTATAGAGATGAACTTAAGCAAAAGAAAGGTGAATGTTCAGACCACAATATTGATTGCATCAAATATGTATTGGTAACTTGGATAAAACAATGATATACATACATATGAACTGTTTAAACTGTGGTTTATATAAATATAAAATATGAATATTGAATAGTCAATTAAATTTAAATAAAATGATTCAATTTAAATATATCTAAGATGATGATTATGATGATTTAAAACCTAGCACTGAATGTTTAAACTAAGAACAAGTCTTCCCAAAAGTGTTTTTCATATATTTTTCAAAATAAAACTTTAAGAAACCAAACCTTCTGACTAGAAAGTTTACTTTTGAAAAACTTATTGACTCCCTATCATCATTATTTACAAATTATTACTACCATCTCTGTATATTCATTAGTAAATTGCATGATTTTTCAGGGTTGTAGATATTACTAGCATATTGATTGAAAAAGTATAATGTTTGGATTGAGTTCCATAAGTAAACTTAAAAAATAATTTATTAACAATGAATGTATAAAACTGTTGCTTATATACTTGCAACTATCACTAGATATACTAAAATATAATAAATAATATTTTAAATCTAATATTTTATATTTATAATGATAAGGTCTTACATATGAAATATATAAACAGTTTCAAACCATGATTTTTTACAGATATCATTCTTTTAATATATTTATGAATGTCTTCATTAATTCCTCCAAAATGGATAATTATTTTCCTACTACGCTGATGATATAAAATAGAAAATACAGCAGCATTGATTATATTATTTAGGGTATAGTATCAGCTGGTGTTGGATCATTTTTATGGTCTTATTAAAGCAGGTAATTGTTGGTTTTTAATAAACTCCAGCATTTGTTTTATTCCAGGTGTTTTACTGATGTGTTTTTCTGTTTGTTTCTGATGACATATAATACACGGTCTTATGTTAGATAAATCCATAATATTTACTGTTGTAAAAGGAGTATTGAAAAATACTGTAAAATAGTCAGAAAGATATAGCTATCTACACTACAGTGCAAAACAGTTTTAATGAGCATTTTCTTTCTTCTGCTTGGAATCACTGTAACACTCCTTCTTGAGATGAGTCTTTTAATAAATTAGACTAGACCAGAATAAATTAGATTAGATTGGACTGTTTTCTTCTGTTTGTTTTTGAGCTACATACACCCAATCAATGGATTTTCTTACTAATATATATATATATTGCGGGTTGATCCGTGTTAAAAATTTTAAATATTGATATATATACATAATTTTATGTATGTTAAAAAATTTCCCAGGTCAACTTTATTAAAGGCAATTAATTATCTCACCTTATATTATTAGTTACTTATCATGGCAGATAGCAAGGGATTTCTTCTGAGAACTTTTGAGTTCTTGTTTGTGTAACAGATATGAATGATGTTTTCTCTTATGGCACTTAAATGCTGTTGTAGAATAAAATAATTATTGTATCATTAATAGAAACAGTGTCATGGGATTTTTATAGCGTTTATACCATAAAATAATGATGTTCAATTATTCTATTATACACACAGGTATATATATATATATATATATATATATATACCTGTGTATATATTCAGTAAGTTATATATATATATATATATATATATATAACTTACTGAAGCAAAGCTGATGAAAAATGACTGATCATGACTAAAAGGTAATGCAGGTAAATACTGCTCTTCATCTTCATATGTTCCATATTTTGTTTTACCTCTTTCATATGCCTAAAAGAATATATATATATATATTAAAAACAGTTCATTGTATATATAAAAATAAATTATAATATATGTATATACTGTAGATAATAGATAATAAAATAAATTCTACAAGAGTGTGTAGATAATTATCAACTATTACACCAATAAATTTTCATATAAAACAATATTTATTACTTTTCTAAGCTAAGCTTTAAATACAGTGTATTTTTATCAAAGCACAACATTAGATAAGTTTGATACTCATGCTAATAAAGATACACTGTATCAAAACCCTGCCTTAGCAAAGTAATAAATATTGTTTTATACCCAAAATTTATTATCATAACAGCTGATAATTATCTACATACTCTTGAAAAATTTATTTCATTATATATATATATGTATGTGTGTGTGTAAAAGAAAAACAAGTTTTATATACGTAAAACCTGCTATCGCTTGTATTAATGATCAATAGATGGAGCTTTACCAAGACCTCCAAACAAGTGTATTCTGTTTACATAAACGTTAGAGTCAATATTCACTGTCTCTTTCATTTTGTAACCTTCCCTCTGATCATTGGATAGCTTAGGCCCACCTATTTCTGGGTGCCATAATCCCATATAACCTAGATACATCTTTAATCAATCAATCAAGCCACTACTTTGCGCCATAATCTCAACTGTAACCTTCTCACTGGTTTAACTGGTTACAAACGAATCATGCCGCATGTTTTAATGACTAAATTCTCCTATGCAACCTATTATACTCTCATTATCAAGAATATAAGCATAGAGAAACAAAAAATGTAAAATTAATGAAATGATTCCTGTATTGAATAAAACTTGCATGAAACTATAGATCTGAGGAAGATCACAAGGTGATTATTCAAGATAATAACTTCTGGTCAAACCAGCTTTGAAATCTATACAAGCAAAATGAGATGAGTTAAATTTGATATTCAGCAAACTAATAAATAACTAATAATTCTATCTCTGGAATGATTACAAAATTAAACCTATAAATGAAATAATGAGTAAATTGTGATGTAAATGACTAAATGGATGATGGAAAGAAGTAATAATTAATTAGTGAAATGAAATGAATCTAAAAATGAAGAGAAAGATATAAGAGAATAAGGAGTGATTGAGATGATGATAGAATAAGAGTTAATGAATATTTGAGATGATAAAAGAATAAAAGTTAATGTATGATTAATCAATTATGATAATGAATTAATGTTAAATGAGAATGAATAAGTACAAGTACAATCAAGATGAAATTGAAGAATAATGTTAATGATGGACATTGAAATCTTAAACTATAAACTAATATGGTATTAATGGTAAAAAGATAAGCTAAATAAAACTGGGGATTTCAAGCTTGACACAACCAGAATATTTATCCTGAAGTTAAAACAAACTATCCATTTTATAACAAAAGAAGTAGTTTCTACTTTAAAGTTTAGTTGACTTTAATAAAACAGTGAAAGTAATCTATGTCAAGTCCAACTATAATAATTGACTAGCAATAAAATTTACTACAAATTTTAAATTCTATCTTGAAACTTAACAATTAATTCTTCTCAGGGTTCAAACTCTATAAATTGTTATACAACATCTATTTGGGTCAGTAAGAGGGATTTTACCACTACCCAAACATAATGCACAAAACAGCTCTCAATATAAACTCAAATTAAGAACTATATTTAGCAGTTACTCATAGACTTTATAAACTCAATAACTCTTATAACTTTAATATTTACAAAATGGGAATACCTTTTTACTAAATAAATCCAATAACTTACCAAATTCCTTTTATTAGATAATGATAAACCATGTGATCAAAGTCAGTGAATGACAGCTCTGTGAATTTAACTAAATCAATTAAATCAATATTATGTTTAGCGTTTAATATATTACTTATAGCAATCTGTACTCCAAGTTATTAACATTTTAATTATTCTGTGATAATGCATTAGATGTACCAATAAATTACAAGACTTACCAAAATTATTATGATATAGCATAATATAATTAATAGTACTATATTAGTTGATGATGATTTCAATTTATAATCTTCTGATAGTTTGATAGCAATAACAATAATAGTGTATATATGTGGTAATTAGCAATAAGACTACATGCAACTAAATAAAATTTTAGATACAACAAACTTTATTTACAATATTTACAAATGTTTAATTCACAGATATGGTATGAAATAAAACTAATATATTGAAAGAACTTATGGATGGGAAACTACTTAGTATCCCCTTGACCATATATTCAGCAAATGATACAACCTGCTTAGAAAATAATCTTTAAAATATCATTTGTTACTCTTTGGCATATTTTTAAGAATAAGATACTAAAACTTATTTAAGCTGACTAGCACTTAAATTTATAAAACTAGCAGTATATTTAGAACTTTAGGATATGCACCAAGTCTAAATTTATAATTCAGAAATTTTTTTAAAAATATTGCATTATCCCAAAACCCTTTCTTTTATCAGAATATGATAAGGGTAATTATCATATTCTGTGCAATTACTAACTTATTTAAATTTGAAATGAATGAGTTTAGTGCATTACAATAAGAATAGACATCAAAAGTCAAATACACATAGATCTCATTAAGCATTACCTATGTCCACAGCTTAACCCTTGAATACGTAATTTATCTTACAATTCTATTGTCACATCATTATTTGATGAAGGTGAATCCACACTACCAAGGTGCATTTAAAATTTTCCACAGTCATTAATAGATTTTGGTTTGGTCTGTCTATATCTGATGATGATCCTACAATATCATAAACACTATTTCAATTAAGAAAACACTATGCTAGATGAGTGTTCCTAAATCTAATATTATTTTATACTTGCCATATGATTTCGATCATTATACTTCACCATACACAGTGGAAAAACTAACTGTAGATCATCATGAGGAATTTAACACTAAAGAGGGAGGCTTTATAAAAACAACATGACAGTTATGTAATAATCTAGTTGATTATACTACCTCTTAATGGGTATACACATGTGTGGGCCTTGCCTCATCACAGAAAAAAATAGAATTCAAACCATGGATATCCTTTCTTTCTAGGATTATTTATGCTTATAAGCATTAATTACTACTTTGCCTCTACCAAAACTTTACTCTCATGAAATCAGCAATAGTTGACATTCTATCAGCCTATGCTCCATATTAATATTAATATATGGGATGTCATTCTATTGGAACATCCTATCAGCTAAAAACTGTCACTAATCATTCTCAAATTAGAGCAAGACAAAACAATACCAACAATAACAGCAGAAATATACATATTCCGTATTACAATGCAGAACCATTAATGTATCAATAGACACACTAAAATATAGATATCAAATGATCATTAATTATTTACAATGACAACTATACTGTTGTTAAAGAGAGCACAACGTATTTAAGCAATAAAGATCCAACCTGTATTTGTATTCAAGGTGGACAAGTTCATTTCTATACAAAATTACAAAATGAAAAAGGCTTATATCAAATTTTCTTTTATATAAGAAAATAATTCGGTCATTCCAATACTTATTTAAATAAAGACTTATCCCCATGGTTTTCATTTCCTTCTCCAGTATGAATCCTAGGAAATATGCGGTCATGGAAATGGCTTAAAATGATAGCAAGGTCTTAAGATTTTCTATTCAAACATTTTTAGATAGCAAGATGTTATAATTCCATTTAATTATATTCAAGAATTTTCTGATTTTTAATATTTTTTTTCCTTATTTTAAATCAGACTCAAATTCTGTGGTTGCTTAGTTCTTGTTTTTCTTAGTTACTCCCCCCCCCTACAACTAGGTTAGCTAATATATAGTTTGTTTTTCTAATGCATTGTGGGAGCAATTTAAGCCAATAATCTTGGTATGCATAATTAATATTACCCCCTCTGGCTTCATTTTTGATAACTACCCATTATTATTATTTAAGACAGCTTTATGTTCAGTACTAAAAAAAAAATATGCTTAAGTAATTTACTATAATAATTCATTTTTTTATAAGATTTACAAATTTGATTTAATTATTTATTTATTTCAGTTGCTATTCAAAACTAATAAAATAGCAATAACAATACTTTTAAATTGTTATTTTAGTCTAGTAAGAGCCTAGACTGGGTTTGAAATCTCATCTCCACTCAAGCAAATTTCCCAGTGCATTCAAAACAATCTTTATTAAAAAAAACACTCATTAAGATTTTCATGCCAAATATATTATTTAAAATTTTGGAATTATTAACTACAGGGACCTAAATAAAAGGTCACAATATATTGTAAGTTTATGTTCAGCATATAGAACTTTATTTTGGGTATTTTTGTTAATATATTAAAAAAAATTTGCATAGTTTATTTTCTTTTATATAAATTCTCTTCGTATAGTAAAAATAATAAATCAATTAATAAGTTATCTTAATGATTTATAACTAATGTTGTAAACTATTATTATTTATGATAAATTTAAATTAATGAATTTAAATAATTTAAATTAGTAGTGAAACTTATTTTGTAGTTGTAGGTGTTATAAAACCATAATGTCAGTACTTTAATGTATAACTTATCTTTAAAGATGTGATTATACTTTTAATGTAGCCATTATACATATTTATTAGGTTGAGTTTATAAAATAAAAAAGTAATTTTAATAATGATTTATGATTTTTATTAAAAATAAATTTATTACAATTCATATTAAAACTAGAGTTCTAATTTCTAGCTTAATAATAGCCTAATTTTATATAAACATTTATAATTAGCCAATAATTTTAAATGGAATTATTTCTAAATCATATTTTAAATATTTTCAGTGTGTATGAATGTGTATAATCTACTTCCATTTAGAGTTAAAATTTTAAAAAGAAAATGATTGTGCTTCAGCTTCTTTGTGTGGAAGATACAAATATCTAAAACAATTTATTGTTTAATGTTTTGTTTATAAATATCTGTTTATATATATATATGTTTAAATAGATGCATTATTTATTACTATAATAATTTTATTTCTAAATAGTAGTTATTTGTAAAAGATAATGTAATATTAATTTATTGTTTTGTTTAAAATTTTCAGACAGCATTATTAAAAAAGTTATTTTTAGAATCATTTGACTTGGCAATGGAATTAGGCTGCATAACTTAATTAGTAATTTACATGATCATTGTCAATGATTAATTATTCATCTATTACCTGATTGACCATTTTAAGCTCTGATTCTGCATATCTTACACACTTCATCATTTTTCCTCATCATTTTACTCTGTATAATTTTTATAATTACATAATATTTTGCCAGTTTACACCATGAATGGCTAAAAAAATCTGCTTGGGTCTCTAGCTTTGGCCTGTCTATCACTCTTAGAATCTCAATTTATAAACCATTTGGAAAGCTCCACCAATGCATAATTATAAATGCTACATACTATTGTAATCATTTGAAATAGCATGAATTTTTACCAAAAGTATACATATTTTGATTGAACTTTTATTAATATTCAGTTGCTTGTTTATTGATGCTAAAATTATGTAGAAATAAAACTTTTTAAATTATTGAATGCCAAAACTTTATATACATTTAAACTAAATTTATTATATTTTATTCTGCCATGAATTATTGGTTATATATTTTTCAAATACTGAATTTATT
Organism: Epiperipatus broadwayi; assembly: GCA_028023455.1. Taxonomy (NCBI): domain Eukaryota; kingdom Metazoa; phylum Onychophora; class Udeonychophora; order Euonychophora; family Peripatidae; genus Epiperipatus; species Epiperipatus broadwayi. The sequence continues at coordinate 10,137 of JAQFVV010001843.1, read as the reverse complement.
ATTATTTGTAAAAGATTCTCGTTTAAACTTAATTTGATATTATATTCAAATTAGAACCTTTTCTGTAAATGATAAAAGCAGTTTGTCTTGTTATGAAAGCAAATTATTTTATTATTGTTCTTTCTTCCCAATTTAAAAAGATTTTTAATGAAAATTGTTATAATGTTAATTTAAAATAAATGAAATGTTTATCATTTATAAAATTACAGAATGGGAGTATTGTATTTTTTTATTAATTATATCATATTCTTAGATATGTTATAAAATGATTAATTTTATGTTCATTCATTTTCTTTTCATAATGAAATATACATGATAAAATATTGCATTTTAAGGAAATATTTTGTCTTTTTCTGGAAATATAAAATAAATATTTGCTTTAATATACTTTATGCCTTTTAATATTTTATCATTGATAGAATATAAATATATCATAAAACCTGTTCTATGTATTTACAATATGCTCATTCTCTTATAATGCATATAGCTTTTTAAATAATTTCTATACTCCTGATAAATTATTTTTGATGTATAAAACTTTGCATTGCTTTAACATAAAATATATTATTTTCTTTATCAAGGTCTTATTACATGAAGCAATGAATTGTTTTAAAAGAAAATATGCTCCTAAAATCATGTTTTATAATATATATCACGTGGTAAGAGATCCACGATTACCAATCCCAATCTATGTAAATAAAAGATAGATTTCACTTTTCATTCTCATCTAAGTTATTAATATAAACAAGGAAGTTGACATTTTATAACAGAATGAGATTTTTAAATTTGAAGAAGTTCATATAAACGTCATTAAACAGGAAAATATAATCTGTTTAAAAACAGACTAGTAAATAGTTATTTTATTAACTTTCAAACCCTTCTAAATTTAATTATTATTTAGATAATTAACTTGCTTTTGTATAACACTAGATAGTTCAAGAAATGTAAATCATGTTATTGATAATAGCTTTAAACTTAGCAACATTAATATTTAATCTATTGTCAACAATCTCTTTGAATAAAAGATGGATATTCCACCTTTCACTTTGGTCTAAGATATTAATATAGACAAAATTGAAAAAAATATAACTCGCTTTGAACTATTCAGCTTTAAAAAATCAAGTTTATTATCTAAATTGTAATTAAGTGTAAGGGGATTTGAAATACTAAAGCTGACTAATAATTTTTATTAACCATTCATTAGAAATTATCCATTTAATCAATAATATTTATGTGCTCTAATTTTCACTTCACTACTTTTATATAAAGTAGGGGATGGCTTCTATTCATTTTTAACACCTTGTAAAGGGATGTAATCATAAACATATAACCAATGACATGTTAATAAGATATATGATCCCAAGATGCACATTTTGTGTTGAACCAGCACTCATCAGTTGGTCCAAATCACTACTTCTTACATATACACTTATCATTTTTGAGTATATATAGATAGACCATTACTACAGTTTAATTGATAAGTGTTGAATGCATTGCCCACATGTCATTGACACAAACCATTTAATGGAAATATATTAATATTAGTCATTCAGTAGACTAGAAAATATTCACTTAATAAGTAATATTTCTGTAGTGTAGTTTTCACAACAACACTTACCATGTAAGGCAGGGATTGTTTTACATCAGCTTTATCACCCCATAGATGATTAAGTCATAATCATACAACCAAAGATGTGAATAATATGTATGATTTTTAGGATGCACATTTCATACTGAACCAACCACTCATCAGCTGGTCCAGGTGAAACATCTCTTACATATATTTATATCATTATTTAATATATGTAGATATCCAATTACTACAGTTTAATTGATAAATGTCAATTAAAAATGACTTTTATTCTGCTTTTAAACAGATGATAGCTGTCTGTTTAATGAAATTTATATACACTTCTTTAAATTTAAAAATCAATCTGTTATAGTTAATGCATCGACTTTTTTTATCTTAGACTGATGCTAAAACTTAAGACTATTGATGAACTATCTAGCTTTATGTAAAATCAAGTTTATTATCTATATAAATAATACTTATTTATTTTATTTTATTATCATTAGATTATAAATTATTTCCTTTCTTAGTCTACTTTTCTCTTTCCACAAACCCATTTTATTTTTACAATTCTTCTATCTCTAAGAATATGCCAAATCTATTTTTTTTTATCATAATTCTAGAAATAAAAAAAAACACTTTTCATTTATTTTTTGATTTTCAATATTTGAAATCCTCTATTGCAGTGTATTTTTCCCATTCTTCACCAAATCTCTAACGCAAAGACATTCAACGTGTAATTTTTTTTTTTTAATTATTCATTTTTATTCCAAATAAAGACACATCCTCAATAAAATATATAGCAATCTTTTTTTTAATTCTAACGTCAAGTAACAACAAAATAACTTTTATTTTTATTACAAGATTATTTATATTCCTTAATTTTCATTATAATTTTCTTGTCATTAGTTGCTTCATCATTAGATAAACATCCTTCGTAAATGTTTACAAGCTTAAACCTGACATACCCTAATATTCTATCATTGAATAACAGTATTTTTTTCACCTCACTATAGTCAGTTATTTAGGCTCATACAAGGTGTAAATCAACTTAGGTCTCTCATCATCAATCATGTCCTTATACTAACAATGTGTTCCCAAATTACATTTCCATTCACTATTATATAGCAGTCATTTTAAATTTGTCTGTGTATTTTTTATTTTTCTCTTTAATTTTTTTTTTTTTTTAGGAACTACATTGGGTATAATTGTTAATAGATGGCTACTCATAATGAAGAAAATATATCATGTATGTAATTTTATTGTTTACTGTTTTTTTTATTAAATAGATTACAAATGAACTCCTATATGTCAGACAAATTTTTCATTTCATAATAAGCTTTAAATAAATGAGCCAACAGTTTAGGAAGTTTCCAAGAAATTTGATCTTCAAGTGACAGGATGATCCATATCTCCAAAACTTTTTACAGCAGTGCTACAAGAAGTATTTTGTGGATTAAAATGGGAAACTAAAGGAGTGAAAGTAAATGGAGATTATTTAAATCATTTAGATTTCGCAGATGATGTGGTTGTTTTTGCAAATAATGCTTCAGAGCTGCAGGAAATATTGCAGGAATTATCAGATGAAAGTAGGAAAGTAGGACTAAAGATAAATGTTAAAAAGACTAAAGTAATGTTTAATCAATTTGCTCAAAATATGAAAATAAAGATTGATTATGATGAATTAGAAGAAGTTAACAGTTACAAATACCTTGGTCAGATTATTAATACAGATGGAAACATAATGGAAGAAATTAATCATAGAATTAAACTTGGTTGGAGTGCTTTTGGTAGAAATAACTTGATACTAAAAGGGAATATGCCTATGTGTTTGAAAAGGAAGGTTTTTAACAAATGTGTTTTACCAGTTTTTACTTATGGATCTGAGACTTGGACACTTAATAGAAGAGCAATACAAAGACTTCAGACCCCTCAAAGAAGTATGGAGAGATGCATGTTGGGAGTAACAAGAAGAGATTGAAAACGCAATGTATGGGTAAGAGAACAAACAGGTGTTACTGACCTCATTGAAAAAATTAAAAGATTGAAGTGGAGTTGGGCTGGACATATTGCTAGAAGAGATGATAATAGATGGACAATTGAAATTTTAAACTGGATTCCAAGAGATTGTAAAAGACTCAGAAAGAGACCACATGTGAGATGGATGGATGAAATAAGAAAGTGTGCAGGGGTGATGTGGAGAAGAGAAGCTAAAGATCAAAAAAGATGGATTAAACTTGGAGAGACCTTCATCCTGCAGTGTATTGATAATGGTTGATGATGATGATGATGATGATGATGATGATGTGTTTGGACTCAAAAATAACCAGAATCATTTACTGGTTTTTACATCTGCTGTACTATATTTCAGCCATTACATTGCTGTGTGAAATTGTAATGCCATGTTGCAAATTATTTTGTAAAATGCATTTCCAATGTTTGTCAAATTTTTTTTATAATGATTGAAATGTTCAAACAATTAATGTTGATTTTTTCCCCATGAAAATAGTATTTTTCTCTCAAATTTAGTTTGTAAGTATCACATCCCATTTTGTGCAAAAAGTGAAAATGCCACTGCAACAGAGTCATCTTTCAAAGCATTGAATATAAAACATTTTTAAATTAAAATTCAGCATAAACCAGTGTATCTATGAGGCATATTCAAGCATTTTTTTATTCAATCTCTTGAATAAAAAAAGTCTCATTTTTTTTACTGAACTTAAAACTGAAGGGGGGGGGTGACAGAAGTGTTTTTGAAAAGTGACAAACTGGTTTAGACCAATGCATTGTATTAAATAGTCTATATATTTTAAAGTAATTCAATTTACAGTACATAAAAATAAATATACAGTTTTTATTACAAAATTCTGATTATTTTTGAGTCCCACTGCATATATATGTATATACATGCACTTTTAGTGTTTTTAATAAACTTATAAACAATTCTAGAGCTGATCAAAATATCAACATATCCATGGAATAAAAAAATCCAAATATGTTAGTAAGATAATTTGCAAGCCAGACCCCCCAGTAATCATTTAAATGAACTTGTAAATAATGTCCACTTTTTGTTGTATCAATGGCAATCTATTTTGTCAGATAAAAGATTATCACTTTTACTTGTGCTTTGGTTTGTTATGTAATAAATAACTCAATATATAATCAAAAATCACCAGTAATAAAATGTTTAGTTTTTTTAAGTAGGCTTATCTGAAAAAAAATCACTTTGTTTTTAATAATACATAAATGCATACAAATGTGTGAATATAATATATAGATAATATGAATCAAAATTATTAATTTATTATTTGTAAGGGTAAACATTTTGTCTTAAAAAAATGTAATATCACTTCTTTGACAGTCCATAAAAGTTTTCTCTTTAACAAGTTCCTCCTAATTAATTGTAAACATTTTTAAAAAATACTCCAGCAGTTCTTTGTTTTCCAATCTAGGAAGATTTTTGGAGGTTACCTTTTTTCAAAATAAAACCATTTATGAAGATTGACGTGATATAACTTAATGTGCACATTAGGTACATTTTTTTAAATAATACTTTGGGGATCTAGTTCATGAATTATTTTAGTAATGTATTCAAACTTGTTTGTTCTGTGAAATTTAAATAATACATGAGCATGAAATATGTATATTGGTGATTATTTATCGCTTCAACATGTGTATGATCAGGTGGGTCAGCAATATGAAATGGCACTGAGAATAGTGGGTCGTGTGAAAGTCTGAGTTCGAATCCCGCATATATTACATATATAAATACAGGTTTAAGCCTGTACAATGTATTAATTTATAAAATAGTGTATAATAGATCTGCCCATCCTTCACATATGTACATATAAATGGATTATTCTTCTGTACATGAGGGGTCAGAATGACTAATATGTCAACATAGATAGGATGACAACCTTGGCACTAATAAGGGCTTTGAACGTTCCATCATCAGATTTTCAATGAAATGGAAGGCTGAAGAGTTGTGAGTTGGAATAGTTTGAAGCCTGTCCATTAAAGTAGGAAGATTGGCTATCTTAATATAAAGCTGAGCACTCATTATATATATATATATATGAGGATAGTAATCTAGACCAACTGATGATTGCTGGTTTAGCATGAAATACATATATTGGTGATTATTTATCTCTTCAAGATGTGTGTGATCAGGTGGGTCAGCAATTTGAGATGGCACTGAGAGTAGTGGGTCGTGTGAAAGTTTGAGTTCGAATCCCGCATATATTACATATATAAGTGCAGGTTTAAGCCTGTACAATGTATTATTTTGAAATGGAAAATTAACTTTCTCTTATAAAACTTAATTAAATAATTAATTATAGGCTTTATAAATCTACTTATCTTTTATTTTACGATAATTGTTTTGATTAAGATCTTTAATGATAAAGGCAGTAATAAAGATCAATGCTCAGTGTAGTATTTTGCAATGGTAGGGTGACAGAATAAGAGCTAAGAACTAAACAAATATCTGCTTGAATCAATAAGAAAGACAATAATATAACTAATTAATCTTGAGATCATTCGATATCCAAACATCCTAGTATCATTTCTATTCAATTAGTCAGAACTTAGTTATTTATAAATGCTAGTAGGATATTTTGATATTGTATGATTTCGAGAGTAATTAGTTGTACGATTTATATAAACAACTAAGTTCTGACTAATTGAATAGAAATGCCATTAGGATGTTTGGATACTGCATGATCTCAAAAGTAATTAATTGTATGATTGTCTTTCTTAAGGATTCAAACATACGTTTGTTTACTTCTTTTATATTTATTAAAACACTTCACCGATTTAAATTTATTACTTAAAGGCAGTCACAAACAAAAGTGAATAATTGGGACATTTAATTAAAAATAATAATCGAAAGATTTATGATTTAAGAGTTGATAAGAAGTTCGAATACGGAAAGTGTGTCAAGGGTGGGCGACCACAGGCTTTCAGCTTCAGAGTTTGCCATTTTACTGTAGCACTGAACTGTGATATGTTGCAACGATATAAGACAGCTGCAAAAAGCTATCTTTTTATCTGTCTGAAATATTTACTTTCATTAATCTGTGGGTTAAGGTTTTAAAAAAAATATTGATAAACAATAAATTGAAAGAACAGAATATTTGTAAATAATTTCATATAAATATTCACACATTTGAATATATATATATGCATCTTATAAAAAATGTCATGTCCATAAACTTTTTAAGATATTTTCCACAAATTATTTATTTTTCTTGACTGTGACACTAAATACGAAAGCAAATACTTACTATAAATGCTTCTCTCAATCCGCCATTATCGGCAATATTTTCCGAAAGTGTATTATCACCATTTATCTGAAAAGCAGATGTAATAAAAAAAAGTTAAAACTAAGATTTTGGCTAACAATATTAATAATACAGCACATGATCGTCATTCTTTATGCTTACCCAAGCTATTTATACAGAGGCTAAACTCCCCATACAGTAGCACCATTCAGTGCAAGCCAGAGTAATTAATGGATGCAAGAAGGTTTGTGCAAAAAAAATTCTTATCTACTGCCTACTCATCAAATAGCCCCTCATCAAGCTTTATAGTTAGCTGATAAAGTAAATGGTGGCTTTTGGAGGATTGCATTAGATTCTAAGATCTAAGTGCAGTGCTCTCAGATCCAAGGTTCCACACTGTTGATAGAGATATGGGATGAGTAGGCACTTGATAGGGATTTTATGCACAAACGTTCTTGCATCCACTGATTACTCTGGCTTGCACTGAGTGGTATTAATGAATGGAAAGTTTAGTCACTGTGTAAATACTAATAATAACAAGTTAATAAAATATTTTTGATATAGTAGTTATAAAATTAAACTATAAATAAAAATTGTTGGGTCTTTAATCTATTGACCCATCATTAAACTTTCTGTTTGTAAATATTTTTAGAAATACCCATACACTTAATACAACATAAAAATCTTATATAATTATCTTCAATCAAATGTAATTAGCATGTCAAAATATCAGCAGAAGCTACTTGACTATGATCATTTCCATCCATGTTAAAAAATTTAAATATTAATATACCGACATTTCGACTTGATCACACAAGTCATCCACTGGGTGATAAAAGGTAGAAAAATGGTTGTAGAGGCGCTACAATCACTGATTTGAAAAAAAAAAACATTAAAGTTCCACCAATACCAAAAATGTTAAATTAAGAATGTTTTTTAAAAAAATATTTCCAAATAGGAGTAAGTTTGCATGTATCATCTCGCTTATTGATACAATCTGGCCTTTTAAATATCTCAATGGCTTCTCTAATTTTACACTGGTAGAGATTATCACATCTAGATATGATCCTGGTACTAGAAAAATCAATTTTATGACCTGAATCTATAATATGGAGTGAGAGTGCTGATGATGAGTGTCAAAATGTCGGTATATTATTTAAATTTTTTAACATGGATGAACCTGCAAAATATGTCTTATATATATAATTATAACTATAATTGAAACAAATAACGACCTTCAACTGAGTTACACAATGTCAAAAACTATGAGGTACAAAGATGTTAATAATAATAATAATAATAATAATAATAATAATAATAATAATAATAATAATAATAATAATAATAATAATAATAATAATAATAATAATAATAATAATAATAATAATAATAATAATAATAATAATAATAATAATAATAATAATAATAATAATAATAATAATAATAATAATAATAATAATAATAATAATAATAAAAAAATGCTCAAGATAAGTTTTTTTAATAACTAGCCATATCAATCCATAATCCACACTACATATATATTCATATAAAAAATATATGGTCTATTATTCATTGTTTGATATTTTACAATACCGTCTTTTAACTTTTTCTCCAGCAAACATTTTTGTTCTTTGAAAAGCTGTTCTTAGTCATATCTTCCTAATGAGAACAATAATTATTGCACTTTTTTGACTGTCTTTTAGATCATTTTAATAACTAATCTTCATAAAAAATACTTTTTTTTTATCAATTTCAATTCAATCTATATTTCTTTCTATCAACAATAACTTATACCCCTATTTCTTATTCATGTTTTGAAGATGCAGTTTGGCCTTCTTCAAATATGTCTCCACAACTATTAACAAATATATTTTCTATAAAAACCTGTACCAATTCTTTTCATGTATTTATATCTCTATTTTTTTTTTACATATTTATATAACCCAATTTTTATGTTAAAACTCCTGGCCCTTTTTTAACCTCTAAAAAAGAATATTTTCTGACTTTACATCCACCATTATTTTATTCTTATAAACATTATCTTTTATTTTATTCATATAAAAATATAAATGTACCTGCTTTTTTTATATTTTGTCCTCAGTATTACATCTCTCTTAATCATTATCATCATTTTCAACAATTATCCACACATTGCAGGATATCTCTAAGTTTAATAAAGATTTTTTCATATCTAGCTTCTTTTCTCCACACCATCAGAACATTTCTTTATTTCATCCATTCATTTCATATATGGTCTCTTTTTTGATCTTTTACAATCTCTAGTAATTCTGTATAAGATTTCAACTGTCCATATAGTATCATCTCTTCTAGAAATATGTCCATCTGAGCTTCACTTCAATCTCTTAATTCTTTCAATGATATCAGTGATATGTTTATGTTCTCACCCATGTATTTAATTTTAATCCTTTCTTGTTACTTTTAGTATACATATTTTCATAATCTTTGTATTGCTTTTCTATTAATGTCCATGTTTCAGATCAATTTGTAAAAATTGGTAAAACATGTCTATTTAAAACCTTTCTTTTCAAATACATAGGCATATTTCCTTTTATCACTATTATTTTACCAAAAGCACTTCATCCAAGTTTTAATTCTAAGATTAATATCATCCATTATGTTTCCATCTAGACTATCCTTTTTTACTTTAATGAAAAGGACGATGAATTATTTTATGTGCTTCTGATCAATTAAAAGCATATAATAACTTTTAAATAAGGTTTAAAGTTTACATTGGTCTTGAAATAATCACTAATAAATGCTTTGTAAAAATCATTAATGTATGCACTTAAAGTGGTTGTGTGTTTTATACTGGATGCTTGCAAAACCATAAACTGGTGACTAGAATAGAGAAAACATATGTGTGTAGGAGGTAGCAGACCATGTATGTACCAATGAACATATGTTCAATTGGGAAAATACAGAAATATTGAATAGAGTAAGAAAATTTAAAGAAACCACTTACATGACAATGGCAAAAATCCCATAAGCCAATCTAGTATGACTATATATAATGTATGGAAACCACTAATCAATTATGCTATTAGGGAAAAGTGGAGAAATCAGGAGAAACATCATAGATAAGTATATGAAATTTTTAATGACTAATGCCTTTGGCAGGATGGCTCAGTTGGTTAGAGTGGTACCTTAAAATTCAAGAATCAAAAATCTAAGGGTTCAGATTCAAATCCCATGCTAGTACTATCACTGGTCAGGCCAGAAATACCTGAAGAAGAGGGGAATAGTACCTCTCAAAACGTTGTGCAT
>JAQFVV010001842.1:0-44503 GCA_028023455.1 Epiperipatus broadwayi | reverse complement strand
TGTTATCAGTAACTCCAAATATACAGAATTGCAGTATCCAATTCTTTTGCATAAATCATCATAAATTATTGTGAAATTTATTATTTTATATGCATTGCTTAGTTCTATTGAAAATTTACTTGTTAATTGCTCATTTTTGCTTCTGCTCTTATTATATCTGTTTATTGAAGTGTTTGATATCTTTTACTAATTTCACTCAATTCTGAGCCACTTTCAAAGTCTATTAATAACGTGAAAGCTAAACACCTTCAAACAGATACGCTTTAAAAATGCTTAAGGGACAGCCAATCAGATGGAATAATGGCATCACATGGGACTCCAAGTTCTAAAACACAAGCAAGAACTATTAGAAAAAGATGGATCCATCTGATTGGCTGTCACTTAAGCATTTTTAAAGCGTATCTGTTTGAAGGTGTTTAGCTTTCACGTTATTATATTATCTGTTTACGCTTAAATTTAAAGTCTATTAATATTATATTTCCAGACAATTTATCTTTCAACTGTAACTTAATTGGATTTCTTACAAATACGATAACAGAAAAATGTGCTATAGTAACTTTCACATATACACATGACCACATATGCATTCAATAAATACAGTACTGAGTTATTGATATAATTGGAAAGTATTTTTAAATGGATAAAGAAAATAACACATTGTTTGAGTAACCATTTACAGCTTTATCCTGCCCTAAATTTTGCTATATAATCCAAACAAGATCAATTTTTGATCAAAATGTTTTATTGCTTTAAGTTTATTAATGATGATGATCAGGTACATTTGTGAGTTTTGGTCATATATAAATCTAAGGAAATTGAGGTAAAATAACATAATCATAATAGGATGAATAATAAAAGTTTTGAGAGAAATTAGCTAGGGAAATGGACCCAGACAAAAGAGGAAATACTATGTATTCTGTTTCCTAGTTGTCTATATAGCAAGTCATAGACTTGACATGCTATCTATTGTTTCATCTTCTTTATGATATATCAAACGTATTAGATTTATTCATGTAACTAATTGTCTATATCATAGTAAAAATAGAGTTGATAGCATACTAATATTTGATTTAAAAATAAAACTATTGAGGTTTTATAAACCAGAATTTGAAGTGATACATTAAATCAACATTGCTAATTTTCAAAAATGTTTCAAGGAATACTATAAGAGGTGAGTAAACACCAAATTTTAAACCTTTTCTAGTCTTGATATTTTTCCTTAGGAGAAAAAATGAGATTATCCTTTATTTTGGAGAGAATAGTTAGAAAGGCAAGAGTATATGAAATTTGGGTCAAAATTAAACTATAAAATAAATTAAATTGAATACTGGATGATATTTTAAGAAATGCACTAAAATTACCATAAGTTTTGTTTTTGCCACAAATGTTTAAAAAGTCAGAGTGCAATCTATGAGCAAATTTTTTTTAAAAAGTTATGTAACACAGATTTTGGCAACTATATTGAAAAGCTATGTTTAAGCATATTTGAAAGGAATACATGAGACAAAGAAGCAATTAGCATTGCAATATTCATTAGGAAAGTCTTTGAAAGTGCAAGAGATGGGGTTTTATTCTATTTTTTTTTTTATATAATAAGAAAGGATGAAATACAAATAAAAAAGAAAGTAACTACTCTGCCAATATAAATAGATGATTTCTTTGACTTTATTTGAATAAATTTTAATGAAAAACCCCTAGTAAACAGGTCAAAAATAATCATTAAAATTAGAAGATATGAACAAAAGAGTGCTTTCTTTAACACTTGTACTAATATTCTACAAATCTCTTTTGTAATTGATTGTAATAAGGAATTTACGTAAAAGATAAAAATTGTCACACCCATATAAGAGCTCTATTGAAGTGATTTACTAGTCTAAATAATGGTATTCTTTCATTAAGCATTACATGTATATCCATGTTTAGCCACTAAACATCACATAAACACATAAGTTAGAAACTAGTCCGGGATTCATGGATGAGTAGGCACTAGATAGGAAATTTATGCACAAGCCTTCTGGCATTCATTGATTACTCTGGCTTGCACTGAGTGGCGCTACTGTATGGAGTGTTTTGCCTGTTTATATTCACATTGGTTAATAAACATATTAGGGAAATCCAACAATTTGAATAAAAAGATAGCTTGATCTATTAATGAACTCCGATTAGCAAATTGGTATTGTCATAATAAAAGAAGAATTAAGATCTCAAAGTTATATTATTTCCAGACTATTTCCTTCATCTAATATTAATTATTAAATAGTTTTAGAATTTTATTTACCTTTCGATTTATAATTACTGAATTTAAGGTAACCTTCTCACCAAGTAGGTTGTTCTATCAAAAGCCACAATCAGCAGAAATCTTGCATATTTATGTATGAGAATCCCCCTAATTTCTTCATCTTTTTTAAGGAATAGTTTAATAAGTAGTTTTCAGACATTATTATTATAACACTAAGTTGACTTATGGTTTGTTTATCATTGCCATGTGAGCAACTTCATAAAAAAATTTTGTGTTTTTTTTCTCTGTGCAATCTTTTCCCAATTAAACATATTTTCATTGGTACATACATAGCCTTATGATTTATGTATATATTTCTAATCACCAGTTTGTATTCTTTTACTCACTTTTCAATGGAACAACTAGCTTCACCAATATACATCCACCAGCATTCGTATTGTATTGTGTAGATGCAGTGTTTGATTTTTAGTATTTTAGTTTAGGTTTTGTAGAAGGGCTATGGATCTGGTATTGGTTGCAGATTTTTTTCCCTTTGTTTGCAATCTCTCATATGTATGGATACAGTACAGTATCAATAATTGTTTTATTTTTGGAGGTTATTTTTGTTGCTTATTTAAAGCTGCTGTCAGGATAATAATAAACAACTTCATAAGTCAACTTAAGATAATAGCTTGTAATGTTTAGAAACCACTCATTAACCTTATCCTTAAGAAAAATCAGGAGGACCTTTATATATAATTATATAAAATTTCTGCTAACTGTTGCTTTGACAAAATAGCCTAATCGGCGAGAGAATTATCTTAAAATCAATATTCAAATATCTAAAGATCCCAAGGTTGATTCTCTTATGTACTATCATTGATCAAGCCAGGAATGCCACTCAAGTATTGTGTTATATACTAATATGTGTGTAGTTGAATTTATTTGAAAATGAAGTTTGAATTATTGGGTGGAAATAGTCCATAATTACAAATACAATACTATCATCATAGTAATAGTAACAAGTCAGAAGTCACATGACTTATATATAGCTTGCACTTACTAATATGTAAAGTTAAGAGCGTGCTAATAGCTCTAAACAAGCTTTTTTTTTTTTTTTATTTATGATAAATGCTACTACAAGAGAAGGCATTCAAATCATGGTCTCCATCCCCAGACCGGTTTCGACCTATGGGTCTCTTCAGTGAGGAGTTGCAGCTAAATAGCTTAAAGTTGTCTTTCAGAATACATCCATAATCTTGCTTACAGTGGAATCATAAAGATAAAAAAAGGATCAGTAGAACTAAAGTTTTTAATAATGGAATTCAATAAAAATGGATATAATATTTGAATACCATTATTTTGATTGCCATGAAAAATGCAAGTTACCACAAAAAACGTAAATGTCTAAATACCAATAATGGAATCTCATATATCCTAAAATGAATAGATGTCTCATTTTAGAAAGTTTCCTTATAATATCAAATGATTGTAGAAATTTATGTTCAGTGGTATCAAAATAATAGATTCAAATGAAAAGCTGAACTTATTATCATTAAGTTTTTTTTAAAGTAAAAGAGAAACAATGTTGCTTTGTCCAAACATTATTTTTCCATCCATTACATGTGCTGAACTTTAATAAGGGAAAGATGATGATGTCTGTAGATGATGCACTTACTGGACTATTGACAAGTGTTTGCAAAACAAAATTTTTATTTTAATCATCAAAATATATTCTTTAATTCAGTTGCTTTAAAAAGTGCTTTAATAAGGGATCCAAATATTGATAGTAGAGAATATTAATTAATATATGAGTGATGAAATCTATGACATGTTAGGAGAGAAAAGAATAGTGACAGGTGAGTGTAGTCAATTTCAACAAACAGTTTTAGGTTTGGATGATCTGATAGCACAAGAGGTCAAGTTTTTTGATATTTCATGATGTAATTAAGGAGTATAGCAGAATGTATAGAGTGTTATTATGAGCATATATCCGGTGGGGTAAATTAGCTCTTTAAAAAAAATTCTCCGATACATCCCCAAATATTTTTCTTTCAAGATATTATATGTACAAATGTCCCCATTTAAAATTATTGAAGAGGAGATTATTGAAATTAATATATTGCTCACATAATTATATTAATAATAATTCTATTATTTGGATGCAAATAGAAACTTTCCAAAGTTCGATAATGTAATGAACTAAACAGAGAGTTTGAATCTATTGTATAATATTTTTAAAATAATGGAAAATATTTTATTGGATAAAATAATATTGAAATATGTTTGGAGAATATAACAAATCCACTTTTGGCAAAGAGAAAAGACCTAACCCTGAATTACAATATAGTTTTGCTGTTAATACTTCTAAAATATGGAATTTGATTGTCTGAGGTCAATTTAGAAAATCACAATATTTTTTGGGAAATTAATTTCCTGATGTTCAGTGCAGTTATATGAAGACTCATAGCTTTAATCAAAGAGAGTTCACTTTACAATATATTATCAAATTACTTTTCCTAAATGAAACATGTCTTTTTCTAATTGGGCAACTGTGAGTTTAACAGTAGTAGAGACAAGGGCCAAAATTTCTGAAGCAGAGGATAAGAAATTTTGCTAAGTAGTTCTCCATTTCAGTGAATGATGCTAGAGATGATCTAAATACGTAATTTTGCCTCACATGACAAATTTCCAGATCTCTATATCTGAGATGAAACATGAGAGGTATTATTTTAAGCTTCACTTCCATTGATAAAATTTAGTTAGTCCCAGCCACTTTTTCATTCAAATAGATTTAGCCCTATCATTTACTTCTCTACTGATCTCATTGTATTTTGAACAAAATATGATTTGGTCAATATCAATATAATTATTATTAGACCTTCTGGGCTTTTTAAAAATATGGCCAGTATCATTGATTACACTAGAATTGAAAAATCCAGTTTATTTAAATTTTTTAAATTTAGCCTGAATAATTCAATTCAAACAGTCTGTCCCATTCATGTTTGTCATATTTTCTGGCACTATTTCTTCATTAAAGTGAAATAAAGTTTGACATTATTCAGAAATGTGATCTTTATATTCACTCCTAGGTAGCGCTGGCTGATGTTTGTTATCTTTAAATGATGCAACATTTATAGTTCTCAAAACATTTATTAAACTAATTAATATGGATGATATATTACAAATATGGAGATGAGTTACGGAACTAACATTATTGAGTTAAACAGGGTTAGGTATTTAGTGGTTAAGTTCTTTGTTAACTTTATTAGAGAGTCTGATATAGCTTCCATGTCTCTTGAAAAATGAATGTTGTGGCAAGAGTTTTGTCTCTTTGTTTAATTTTCTCTATGCTCTGAATAAATAATGAGTTTTCATCTGGCTTGGGATGTTAGTATTGTGCCTTGCACCTTACAATCCAAATGGCATAAGTGATGAAAATTGACAGCCTGATTGTAGGAATATCTTTTCCACGAATGCATTCTTTTATATTAAGTATTTTGTAGTAATCTATCTTTGAATTGTTAAATATTATTGTTTTAATATTACCTAGACCCATGCATGTTTTAATTATGTGGTCAAATGTTTCCTCATCCCTGCCACATCTGTGACAAATTGATTGGACTTTGGTGATAGATCTTTTATATCTGAGGAACCAGTTGACCAACATGGCATCCAGATTAATTTTAAGTAAGTAATCTAAGTATTTTATAGTTTATAAGATTTAAAATTAAATTGTTGAGAATTTACAAAAATTAAAGTTATTAACTATTGACATTACTTTTAGTAATTATTTTCATCTTTCTACCTTTGACTTAACACTTCACCGATTATTAATTCCTCTTTCAATCTATTAATCAAGTTACAAAATTAAAATACTTAAATCTCTAAAGATTAAAATGTAAACTTTCCTATGGCTTCACTTGTATGTCTTCATTTCCACTTGAAGATTTTCTTAACAAAGAAAGTCGGAATTTAATACCCCCCCCCCCGCCATTCTCACAAATTTATAAAAACCTACATATCTCTTATTTCTACTAATGCATACACATTTAAGGACCAATTTCTAGTCTTTTAATAATATTCTAATTCTAGCATTAAAAATCTCTGTGACAATTTTAATTCAAACAAGTTCTATACATCTTGAGCAGTTATTGAAAACACAAATATAAATTATCTGTACTTGGTTTTAATCTTGCCTTGCACTTTTCTTTTTATACTATATCTCTCTGTATTTTTCCTTTCAATACTTATGTTTTTTTAATAAAACATATACATGCTTTTCAGATTAATTTCATAAAATTTAAAAATGTTTTATTTAATGGTAAAGAGTTTTTCCATTTTATACAATTGTTCTTTTCCTGAAATAGATATACAGTTATACGTAGCCAACTATTAACTCATCATCAAATGACAGTCTAATACCATAACTGCGTGACTCTTAACAGACTTTGTCTTAGGTCATTAAATCTATCTTTCAACAACTTTCATCTTTCAGGTTATGAAATCGAAATATGAATGACTTTATTTCATTCGAGTTCATAAAAAATTTGAATACTAGCAGTGCCAAAATTAAGATCAATCCAAAAATCTTAAACTCCAAAGTCTAACATTCAACAACTGCTCAACCATAAACTGGTATGATAATCATAAATTATTTATGCTTATGTAAATAGAAGAAAATGGGAATTAGTAATAAGGTGCACACACACACACACACTTTCTCAAAACTTATCATATCATTAAGTATCAACACAAAAATCTTCCCAATAATAAGACTCTTGGTTTTCCTGATCTATGCCATTTGGGTCACCCATTGCAAGGTTGTAATGGAATGGCCATGACCAGATGAAGCTCAATTCTTCATTAGAACTCTCAGTAAGATTAAAAAGAGGGATGAGTGTCTGACATCATCAAAAATGTATAAGAACCCTTGGATTCTATTTTCCCTACCCATATAAGGCAGTATAATGGAAGTCCATTCAACAGTTGAAACCAACCAAAAAAAGTATTGAGTAATATTCCTGGATCCGAGAGACTTTGCAACAATCAAAAATTAATGAACAGTTAACTGCAATAAAAGAACATTGCATAATGAACAACATGGGCTATATACTACGGAATAGTCGACGATACCTCAAGAGATATCAATTAACTTCTCAAGACTGACAATTGGTATCTGCTTAGTGTTGCGTAATCAATGTATGCATTAGAAGTAATAAAATATTATTGAAACTAAAAAAAACCTAGCCGATGTCTCTGTACAAACGTAAGAAAAATGTTTTGTTTTCTGGGGGTTTAAATTTAAAGATAAAAACCTTTAAACTCACCATGGCTGATAAATGTTGTTCAACAACCTATTCATATTCAGTAGCTATGGAAATAATTATATGATAACAGCTACAATGGAAAATACATATATACAATGGGTGTTAAAAAAATTTTGGTTGCATGGTTTTTTTTAAGGCCTTAAATTAAAATCAAAATGTTTTTTTTTTTTTTTTCAATTAATCACGAAACTCATCTTTTGTAAATATTATGTATAATGCAGTTAAGAAAAACTTATCTAGAAAATATACAGATATTAATAAATAAAAGAAAAGAACTCAATATATAGACGGAAATATATATAGAGAAAAAAAGAACATAAAAGATAATTTTTTATTTATTTTTCTAATTGTTTTAGTAAAAGCTAGCCAAAGGATGAGTCTTTATGTATACTTTTGAATAATTTATATTTTAATACATTTGTCATTATTAAGAGTAATTTCTAACATTTCTATCATTATTTGATTTGAATAGGCTTCAAAGCATAAAATAATTAAAAGCCTCCAGGTAAAAGGAATTGTCGCTTGCTTCAACAGATTAAAGCTGGAGGCAAAATGGGGAAAAAAATCATTTTTGATTTTTCTCTTTGATATGTTTTACAAGTGATAGCCTAGAGAATTAAAAGAAAAACAGAAAGTCATAAGTAATAATAAAAAATACACAAACACGTAATAAATTTTAAATATATATTCATATATATATATATTAAAATATATTTGTACGGAACACTTGCAGTTTATTTTCTACAAAAAGACATTTATATGTAAAAATCTAAAATTATTTCATTTATTTACAAAAACAAGCCTGCATTAAGTCCGCATCCTGCCAATCCCTTTTCTATGTATTTAAATGGATAAGGTCCTACACAGGAGGGGTCAGAGTGACTTGGGGTCAACATGGGCATGGCAATAATATTGGCATCAGCATGGGATTTGGGCTTTCCATCATCAGATTTTCAATGGTATGGATGGCTAAAGAGTTGGGGGTTGGAGTATATTGAAGCCTGACCATTAAAGTATGAAGACTTGCTATCTTTTTTTAATATAAACTGAGCACTGATTATATATATATATATATATGTAGGAGATGATAATCTGAACCAACTGATGAGGGCTAGTTCAGATAAAATACACATATTGGTGATTATTAATCTTTTCTACATGTATGTGGTCAGTGGTATGAGATAATGTAGTTAGGTGAAGTGTGCTTAAAAGTCTGTGTTCAAATCCTCTATTTTTAAAAAACAAAAACAGTAATATTTATGATTTTTGCTAATAAATAGAGGGAGTGTCGGTCGGGGCTAGTTAGAATAATAATAATAAAAGTTTATCAATGATTGGGCTATTTTTAGTACTAATTTATATTGCATGCAGGTGAACTTACATATGACAGGTTTCAAGTTGGCTGTTGTAAAACATGTTAATAAATTATCTTATTGTTAGATAATTCTCCTAACTTAAAAATTGGCTTTGGATTTATTTACATTAATTTTTTATTTTAAGCAGTATTTTGTGTTTTCTCATTGCAAAATACAAATAATTACATTATTTTGTAGGTTCAAAGTTTATTCTGGATTTTTTTTTTTCATTTTTCAAATGTACAGTCATTCAAAATAAAAACTTGGAGTATATATATGTTAGTAAAATTGAAAAATATTTAAAATTTAAATATAGTAAGTTAGTGAATATTGCTTACAAATAATTTGATAAAATAAATACATTTAAATTCTTTACATCACATGATCACCATCTCTTATGCTAGCACATAACTATTATTAAACAGACAAAACTCTCCATACAGTAATGCCACCCTGTGCCAACCAGAGCAATCAATGGATGCCAGAAGGCTTGTGCATAAAATTCCCATCTAGTGCCGTTTCTGGCTTGTGAGCTTAGATTGAAGATATTATTGTGTTTTCAATTTCATTCTCATAGTTTAGTAGTTAAATATAGATAAAAGGTGGCTGCTGGAGGGTTGCATTAGATCCTAAAATCTAGGTGCAATGCTCTCAGATCTAAGGCTTCTCACTGATGAAGGCCACAAGCCAGAAACTACTCTGGGAATGTTGGATGATTAGGCACTAGATAGGGATTTTATGCACAAGCCTTCTGGTATGATTGCTCTGGTTGGCACAGGGTGGCACTACTGTATGGAGTGTTTTGCCTGTTTAAATTCTTTACTTAGAACATTTGCATTGATGGGTGACAAAATTTGAATATTATATAGGGAATAAAAGTTGCACCACTTTTATATATTATAAAAGAGCTGGGGGGGAAAAGAAGTGCTTAAAAATTTGTTTAATTTATTGGTAAATAATTAAATTGCTTTAAAAACATTTAGCAAAAAAAAAAAAACCTTTTAAATCAATTTTCTTTATAATTTTACATAATAGGAAATGAAGATTTTTAATACACTTTTTATAATTTGTTTAATATAAAAATGCCTAGTATATAAAAACGATATTCTATAGCATTACTGAGATAAATATTTAGCATAGAATTGAAAAAAGTCTATGCAGAGTTGAGAAGAAATAAAGAAAAAATCTAATATAACTTTTTAATAATTCAACTTTTTCATAAAGCAAAACTGCAATATATTTGGGTGATATATTTCCACATCATATTAAAGATGTGTAACCTCATACAAAGAGGGAAAATGTCTTCTCCTGCTCCCTCTTTTTGAAAAATGAATATTTACTATAGAACTATTAATAATTCCCTTCCAGTTGTCATAGAGAATTTCAAATAAATACATATTTCTAAACACTTTTATTTAGCATAGATATTCTGGTGTTTGTTTGTTTAGGATGCATTTTGTAATTGAAGTTTAACAGACTTCTATCAAATGAATTTCCTTCAAATTTTATATATATGTTAATAATCATTGGCATGGAAATATATGAAATTGGAATTGCTGGACTGAATTTCAAACACATGGATACAAAATTCAGTATAGTTTCAGTAAACCACATGACAATGTACTACTTTTTTCCCATATGTCAAATGCATTGACCAGGAAGTGAACCTGGGTCAGCTACTTCTAAGGCAGCTATGCTAAACACTAGGCCACCAACAATTGATTCTAAAAGTTGCTTTTTTAAAAAATAAAAAAAAAATACTATTTTTTCTTGATTGTAAAAATTCTTTTTTTTTTTTAAAAAAAAAAAATTTCTATCATGACCAAAATAATATGGGAATCAATTTTTAGTATGTTGTAATTTTTTTGTAAAATATTACTTAGAGTGCATCATTTCATGTAAATAGAAATAATTCTAAATAATATCTGAATATTAAAAAATTAAAAATAATACACATAAAAATATTTTATAAGTGCTTTTATTTATTGTGCTTTAAAAAGCAAAAAAATATATTTTAATGATAATCAGGGTTTTTATACTTAACTTC
This sequence comes from Epiperipatus broadwayi, assembly GCA_028023455.1. Classification (NCBI taxonomy): domain Eukaryota; kingdom Metazoa; phylum Onychophora; class Udeonychophora; order Euonychophora; family Peripatidae; genus Epiperipatus; species Epiperipatus broadwayi. Next base: position 33,553 of record JAQFVV010001842.1, on the reverse strand, counting down.
AAATAAAATCAAGGGATGTCCAAAATTAATTAACTCAATCACTACTTTTTGCCACAAGTAATTAAATTAAATAATTTCTGGACATCTCATGCTTTTATTTAAAATTTTAAGAAGAAACCAATTGTGGGTCAAGAATACAATTATTTTTTTTAGTGCACCCTAAATAAAAAACATAAAATATTTATATATACAGCTTAGTGAAGTATAGAAACAATACTGTTTAATTATATTATGTTACACCATGTGACTGTTGGAACCTTGCATAGATAATTAAACTCTAATCTCATTTTCATATTTTTTGAAAATTAATTTTTAATATAGGTTCTCACTTTATTTGCTTTTGAAAATTAATCCATAGAAAATTAGAAATTTTACACAACCTGAAAATGAGATAAACTTTTTTCTTGTAAAGTTATATTACAGATAGTAAATTCATCAGATTTTTCTTTTTTAACCTCAATTAAAAGTGGTCTGACATTAAAAACAGCCAATCTATTCTACCTGTATTCTTTGTTATTGCAAATATATTTTTGTTGTAGAACCAAACTTTTATCATTTGGATGTCACTGAATGGAAATCAAGATTCTCACATAGATCAATAATTAGAACAAACTTCTATATAAAAATATTTTATAGATATTTAAACTCTGGTGGTGTTTATTTATACACAGCTAAAATAATAATGATATATTATTAAAAACTGCCATATTATTTTGTTTATTTTTTAATAAATGGAAAGAAACATTAACATAAAATTTCAACTGTTTTTTTTATATGCCACATACAGTTGAGGATAAGTATATATTATATGCACTCTTATAGCATTCAGTTATTAACCTGATTTGTTAATACTTAAAAATTTTCACTAATGTATGGCTAGGAAAATTATAGTCCTTAGGTATGTGACATTAAAGTCTTCTGGAAATTTAAAGGTTTAAGATCATAGAATTTAATGTAATTACTTGCCTTTCATAGATCCTTTGAGGTTATTAATAGCCACATGTCTCTAAGGCATGAAAAGTAATTGAATTGTGCTTTTTTATGTGTTACTAAGTATGATGTTTTTTTTCTCATGTGTCATAGCAACAGCCAGGAAGTGAACCTGCTAACCCTGGACAACTGCTAGTAAAGTAGCTGTCACTGACCTGTCAACCACCAATGCTTGACAATTATAATGTTTTATTTTAAAATGTTTGCTTTCCACAAATTTTGTAACAATATTGATATGTGTTTATGTGTTGATATGACAGGAAAATCAAGTAATAAGATTATTAATGCATTTCTGAGTGAATGAGTATTATACTACCAAAAGATTATAGTAGTATATTATCATAAAGAAAGTAAAATATAAAATACAGTTACAGAATCCAACCTCATAATAATAAGTGAACTATTTTTATAAAAGAGTTTTATTCATTGATTTTAGACCAATAGGCTTATTAATAATACTAAAGATAAAAGAAAGATTGAAGAAATCCCCCAGGTGATATATAGAATTGTGTGCCCTCAGATGGGGTGTGATTCGGTTTATTATGGAGAAACTTGTGCCACAGTGGGCAATAGATTGGCTCAGCACAAATATGTATATACAAGAGCAATAACCAAAAAAAAGGCAGTTCAGTATTTGCTGACCATCAGCAAGAGCTCAACCACAGATTTGAACCCTCCAAGGCTGACATTTTATGCACGAAAAGAAACGATATATCAAGAAGAAAATTAAGGAAGCTTGTTTCATCACCAGTGATGCCAAATCAATAAATAGAAGAGACACTTGTTTTGCCATTTCTAAAAAATGGATGGTATAGGAGGCAATTTGCATACATTTGCATATAACTAATAATCTGAAAAGACTATGAACATGGAGCAACAAGGGCTCTGAAAGCGCTAAGTCTGCAAATTAGAATATATAAAAAAAAAACTACAAATTATTACATAAAAGAGTTTTACCACAATGCATCAGCATGTTATTAACTATAAATGTGTATAATAAACAGGGTGTAGTGAAACTTATTTTTTGCCTATAAATGTCAATGATTCCATATTCTGAGTGGTTTAATCCAGTGATATAGGGGCAGACTCTGAAGTTTAAGTATCACAGAATGGGCCAAGAACTATAATTTCAAGCAGTCCAAGTCTTTTATAAATATCTAGCAATAAATCCATTCACTTATTATTAATAATGATGTGTATGAACAATGCTTCATAGAAATTTAATTAAGAAAATTACCATCATTAATTTAATTTCCATCTTCAAAAACAAAACTGGTTTTTATTTCTCATAGCTATAACAATTCTTTAAATAATTTTTCCTTTTAGTTAACTTTTGAATAGAAAAAAAATTATCATTAAAATATTACTTTATTAATACCAATTGTTTGTATAAAAGCTAATATTAAAGTTACAGAAAAGATAAATAAAAGTATTATGTTTAACCCTCAATGGCTACAATATAGATTTGTGACATTCTCACTACTATCAGTACCTCATACTGCTTCTAAGAGATATTTGATTTATATATATATAATTATTCAAAACAATACAATAATTAATATAGTAAAAAATATTTTAAAAACAAATATATACCATAATTTAATAGAAATACTTTCAACTAGATATGTAGTCATTATCAACTAGATTCAAATTGTATTACAAAAAACCATTACAAATGTATACAAAAAGAATTACATCATACATCAATTTTTCCACAATTCATTAATTTTTATATTGGCAGCCTGTCTATTTATCAAATGTTGCTTTTAATTTTTTATTAATATAGCTTTTTTAATTTTACATTTATTATTATTTCTTTCAATACACACAATCTTAACTTTATTAAAATCAAAATCAAAACCATAATTACATGTTACATTATGATCAAAAAATACTGAAGGTGATACATCATCATTTCTAACATTCTCTTGTCTTGATTTTTGTACTCATTTATATAACAACCAATGCTACTTTGATCTTTGCTCGGTGTACATTGGAGAAAAGATCAAAGGAGCATTGGTTGTTATATAAATGAGTACAAAAATCAAGACAAGAGAATATTAGAAATGATGACATATCACCTTCAGTATTTTTTGATCATAATGTAACATGTAATTATAATTTGGATTTTGATTTTAATAAAGTTAAGATTTTATGTATTGAAAGAATGAAATTAAAGAAGCTATGTTAATAAAAAATGAAAAGCAACATTTGATAAATAGACAGGCTGCCAATATAAAAATTAATGAATTGTGGGAAAATTGATGTATGACATAATTCTTTTTGTATACATTTGTAACGGTTTTTTGTAATACAATGTGAATCTAGTTGATAACGACTACATAGATAGGTGAAAATACTTCTATTAAATTATGGTATATATTTGTTTTTAAAATATTTTTTACTGTATTAATTATTGTATTGTTTTGAATAATTATATATATTTTATTATAAATGGAATACAGACATTGATTAATAATTTATATATATATATCATTTCAAATTTAATATTTTGAATAAGAATTATTTACAATAAATGTTAAGATATTTGTATAAAAATAATTTTGAAAATATATCCATAAATTGAAATAAAATTACTTTTGTTTAACTGGATTCAGTTAGATAGAATTTTTATAATCAATTGATTGCTTTCTTATAATCAGTTATTATAATAAAATAAATTTTCTTCCTATTATTATTGTTATTACTTACAATAAGTTTATTATATTTATTTTAAAAAATGGAAAAAAGGAGCACATTTTTTTTCAAAAGAAGATTTAAATTTACAGCTGTCTAGACTACAAACATTATGTGATAGAGCTAAAACAGAGAGGGGATGGGTAAAATTAAATCTATATGAGATAAATTCAAATTAATTTGACTTATGCAAAATAGAAACATACTTAGGAAAGGATACCTGTTCAATCTAAAAAATAATATGAAATTAAGATTTTGGGTTAAAAATATATTTTAAAAGTAATGAGACTTTTGTAATGAAGAAAAGAAAACATTTATCTTGATAATGTAAAAAGTAATAAATTATTACATTATCAAATGAAAAAAAACAGTAAGCAAATTAAAATATCACTATTCACTGAAGTTAAACCAAGCTTCTCTGGATTTTTATTTTACTGTTGCAATTAATTTCACTGTTAAAATCTCTTTCATTTACATATCTCATTTTTAAGTTCTTATATGTTTATTATGCTCAAGATTTTTTTACTATTAAACAAATCAAACTTTTTAATTATCATTAAAAAACTTTTTGCATTTTAAATTAAAACTTCATATCTTTCCCCAGTTTTTAGTTATATTGATGTATAATATAAGTTAATTTATTAGAATCATATTTACAATTTTTTTAAAAATAATACTCAAAAACTTGAGATATGTAAGTTAATATGCAAAGGGATAAGAAAACAAAATTTGTATTTAATAGCACTAAGTTAATTTTCGATGAATTCTCACCAAAATCCTAGTGCACAATAAAATTTTGCAGTAGAGAGTCTGAATATATAGTGATTGAGAAATATGTAAATTTGTCCCCGTATGCAAATTACATATTCCATTTCTTTGATAGTGGAATGCAAGAGTTCTTTCTGTTAATTGAATGTAGGTATCTTGCAATTGCCCATGCTTCTTTGAATTTTCTTTTTATATCATCCCTCAACTAAACTCAAAAAAATCTGCATAGAAATATTCAGAGTAAGATTTGAATCACCTCTCTCTCTCTCAACAACCTTCTAAATACCACCAAAGATAAAACTCCTTGCAAGCACTCTCTCCCCCAGATCATATATAAGATCTCATGCCCTTCCCCTGCCTGTAGAGTAGTGTACTATGGAGAATCTCATGCAGTAGGTCAACAAGAATTGCCCAAAACACTTATTTATATAAAAAAGCAAAATGAAGTTGAAAAGACATGTCAACCTTTGTTGAATATGAGTTGGCTGTAGGACATGTCTTTTCCTTTTCAAATGCTAAAACAGTTTGCACAGAGAGGGATGATAAAAAGGAAAATTTAAAGAAGCATTGGCAATTACAAGAACCCATGTTCAATTAACAGAAAGAACTCTTGCATCCCACTATTAAAGAAATGGAACATATAATTTGCATACTGGAACAAATTTGCATATCTCTCAACAACTATATACTCAGCCTCTCAACTGCTATGTTTTATTCTGCACTATGATTCTGAAGAAAATTCACAGGAAGTGCTATTAAGTACAAATTTTGTTTTCTTATATCTTTTCATATTACCTTGCATATCTCAAGTTTTCAAGTATTCTATAGCTATATAAAAAGACCTTAATGTTTGGTATTTATATTTTTTTTTATTAATTTTTTTTTATAAAATAGTACACTCATTTTTCTTTCTAGTAACTTGTTTTTTACAGGTTTATCAATAAATCTATTTAATAGTTTCATAGAATAAGTTGTGGCTAATGGAAAATTTGATTGAAAGATAATCTATTATTTCTTAATACAGGATTTCGTTTAAGTAATGATTTGCTTTATTTAGAATTTGTTGGTTAAATATGTTTATAATATTTTGAAATATTGATTCTGTATATGAGTTTTGTGTTTATTTTTGATACTATGATCATTTTTTGTTTTCTTCCTAATTTCTTTTATTTGTCATTTCCAGCTGTAGATTAGAATTTTAGATCTTCCAACTTATTAATGTCTTTATCTAGAAAAAAAATTGTTTACTTGAGGTTTTGATTTTTCTATTAGTTTCAATACATTGATCTTTAATGTTTTTTTCCTACTCAATGATTGTTGTTATTTACAACAATCTTTTTATTGCTGTTACAAAGTTATTATTATTTATTTATCTTATCGTTTAATTTTCAAGTGGTTTATCCATATATTGTTGAATAATCATCTATAATTCTTCATTTTTAGATTTGTTTTGTTTTTGTTGATGTTGATATTAATATTTTTTTCAAATTCAGTTTCTCTGTTTTCTTCAGCTTTTTTCAAAATCAACATCTTATTTTTCAATCTTTATGATTTTTCCTGTATTTTCCCATGATTTCTAAAACTTTACATCTCATGATAGAACTATTTCTTTGATTTAATGTCTGACAATCTATAGTATTTCAAATGAAATCCTGACAAATATGCACATATATTTTCTAATGAACTAATTGCAATAAAAACATAAGATTTACAAAAAAAGTTGTAAGTTTAACTATTTCTTTTGTAAATATCAGTATCTTATTATTGAGTTTCAAAATAATTTTGGATTAACTAAGTATTTTGAAACTTATACTATTTTGTCCCATATAGTTGTATAGTTTTTTTTAGTTTATAATAATAATAGGGTTAGCTATTGAGAAGGTGATAAGATTTTCTGAAGATGAGCACAACATTTTTATTCAATTTACCTAACACCTTTTCTTACTCTAATCTACAGATTAGAGAAACTTGCTTCTATATTTCTGTTTAAAATCTTATAAGACATTAGATTTGTGATCATCATTTATGCTAATTGCTAGAGTTCCCACATTGTACTTTTTTTAACTCTATCACACATAAAGAAGTAATTGGAAATTATTTTTTTACACCATGTTTAAGTTGTTGTTGTTGTTTTTTGCAAGACATTTATTTAACATAAAAATATATATTGTAACATGTTTATAAGGTTATGTTTGATTAAAAGTTTCAGGCTAGAATTAGAATGTAGACATTAGGTATTTTGAACAGCTGGTGCAGTTGTTCTATTTGTGGTGGAGCGATTCTGTGATGATTGCATCATTGCTGTAGTGTTGAAACTTCAAACAGTCTCCATGTTTTGAAAAGTACAGCTTGAGAGGACCTCATCCCTTTTTTTGATGAGGTTGATGAGTTTGATGAAGAGTTGTTGTGGATTTAGGTGTGTTCACTCAAAGGATAGCTTGCAATGGACTAACCAGATGGAGTATGAAAGGAATGTGGGTAGACGGATCCAAGTGAAAGTTTTGTTTAAATTTATTTTTCTAACAATTCTTCTCTATCAGCATACTAAGCAATTTAAAGAACTTTAAATTTTCTTTTGTAATATATTTCTTTAATCTTGAAAAATTCACAGTTTTCTTTATTTTCTGAAACTTTTCTTCATTGAAGTCAACATTTATCTAATCTAAACCTGATCAGTTATATTTTTAAAACATTAGGTCTTATTTTAAGCACTCAATAAATAAATGTAGTTTTCTGGAAATGCAATAATTCAGAATTGAATCATTATTATTCCAATTACTTTTGCCAATTGCACTTAAAAATAGATTTAATTTTTCAGTATATTTATATGTAAAAATCAATCCCTATCACTTTTTTCTGCCTATCTTGTCAACATTTTGATCATTGCAATTTTTATAGATTATCTATAATTTTGTGGGGATGTTTGTGGAAGTTTATATATTTTGAGAAGCATACTTACAATTTCTACTATAAACTTTTGTATTTTGCAGCTTTTTTAAAACAAAATTATTAATTATTGTATCCCTGAGAATTTTTCTATTTTAGTTACTAAATGATATAACTGGTATGCTCTCTGGTGAATTTTAATTAGAAGATTTCAAATTTGAATGTTTTTTAGTATTATCTTTTTGTCTGCATTAATTCTATATTTGATTACATTGTTATTTTATTTTTACAAATTGCCTAGTTATCTGTAACTTTTGAAATTGTATTTTTTTTCGTTCTTTTGCTTCAATTTACTTTATTTTTAATTAATAAGTGATGTGATGTGATGCATTGTGACTTCTCCTTAAACAGAGTCAGAAATCTCTCAGCAGATATGTCCAGAAAAACCTGTTAGCCACTTTACCTTTTTTTCCATTGTCCACCCTAATTTTTCCCATAATCTGCTCCATCCCATTTCCACAACATAATCTTTGTCAACTCCATGACCTTCATATCTAAATCCCCCTTATCTTTTCCCAAACCCAGCATAAAAACCAATAACTCACTTTCTGTATAATCACTTTGTTCATATTTATTCCTTCATAACTTCATTATTTGTACCTTTTCTGCTTCCAAGCATTTAGATTAAAGTAACAGATACCTAATATTTTTTATGTATTCTTTATACAACTTGCAGACTAAATCACCCATATTTTTCCATTTACGTGTATATTCCCTTGTTGCTAAAGATCCCATTTGAGCCTTAAACAATAAACTACTTTCTTTACTATTATCATAAATTAATTCTCACCCAATGTTCCATTTACTTCTATATATATTTAAACTCATTTTACTCTCCATACTAGTTCTTCATCTCTCCAACTCCCTATTCTTTATTCCTTACCACTATAACACTCAACAATCCTTCTAACACAATCATCCCACCTTTTGTATAAGTATACTGACATAAATTCTTTATCCATACTGCACTACCTTTCTTACCCATTTTGTTGGCTGCCCTTTACTTGTAACCCAATTAAATACTATTTTGGCTATTCTTTTATTATCCATAAACAACAATATACTGAACATTTTCATTTTGCTTTTTTACATCTCCCATATAAAAACTTGACCATCCCATTTTTCCTTGAATTGCCTCCTTTGCTGTCCACACATCTCCATTTAATGCATGTATTCCTACTTCCCTTTGCACTTAAGTATGTTCATATTATTTGGCACATTCCCTAGTGTCATTCTCAGAAAACACTCATGCTCATATCTACAAATTACAAGACATTTATATAAATCAAGGTCTTTTCTTTACAGTTTGCCTGGATTAAAAAAAAATTTAGGACAAATTTAAAATGTATTCTTTCACAAGCTTCCAGATACCTAAATAATGTAATACGTCCATGTCTTCAGTCATTATTTAAATCATTTTTTCTCAGTCAATGACTAACTTTGCAAGAGTAAAAATTCAATGCACAAATAAATTATCATATTGCTATAAGTATTTACAGTGTTAAACTTTCTACATTCTCAATTTTGATACTAGAGTTTATTATATAAACTTTATATCGAGTTAAAGATTAATATGACTAATTTTAAAATTAAGTATAAACAGATGGTGTCATTAATATAATTTCAATCCTATTTTTCCAATATGTTTTTTTTAGATGTATTTAAACTTCCATTCCACCTTATATTCTTGAGTTGCATTAATAAAAACACTGGTGAAACATTATTTTTTAAAGATGTCTTTATGTTTCAATAATTTGTACTGGAATTTTTTTTTTCCAAATTTAATTTTTATTTATACATTTGATATACACACATGTTTATTCCTGTGTTGGCCAGGCTACCTTACATAGTGTTTCAAACATTTTCTAATGGTGAATCTCTGAAATGTCTGGTGTTTTAGTCTTTTACCATTTGGATGAAAAATCATAATATCCCTGCAGATGAGGAGTATTTGTATACTTCTAGGGTTGGTGGTTATTGCTTGCCCCTGTAGTATTATTTATGTTGATTATTGTGGTTGAATTTACCTGTGAGGGGATTGAAATGAGGTTCCATGTGTCCTGAACTGTTTTTGAGGGGGCTAAGAGTTCGTCTCTTTTTTTCATTTTTTTAATGGTCTGTGTAAAGAATTGAATTTTATCTGGTTGGTTATGTTATGCCACCAGTCTGCATCTAGTGACCCATATGGCATAATTTAAGAAGATGGATAACCAGATATTAGGATGGGGGTTTTCATATTGAGACTATCTTTTAAAGACATTACCAAAACAGGCAAAACTCTCCATACAGTAGTGCCACTCAGTGCCAACCAGAGTAATCAATGAATGCCAGAAGGCTTGTGGATAAAATCCCTATCTAGTGCCTACTCATCTAATATCCCCAGACTAGATTCTGGCTTGTGGCCTTCGTCAGTGAGGAGCTTTGGATCTGAGAGCATCCATTGATTACTTTGGTTGACACTGAGTGGCACTACTGCATGGAGAGTTTTGCCTGTTTTAATAACAGTTATCTGCTAGCATAAGAAATGATGATCATGTGACATTACCAAGCTAACATTTATTTTAATGTTTGTTGAAATGAAATCACGGATAATTTTGAGGTGAAATAAACTACTGATTCATCTCCTACTGCGCACAAACCACGTATAGGATAGTATGTAAGCATAAAATAACATATATATTAGATAAATGTAGTGATTTTTATTTTGGTCTAGATATTAATACTATTTTATTATATCTTGTCAAAAAATATTTTTATATTAAACCAAACTCTCCTTCCAAATATAAAATAATGAAGTATTGGAATCTTGATAATACATTAATGTGAGAAGTATTTGAGAGAAATCAATAAACTAAAAGCAAATGTGATATTGGCTGTTGACTGTTTTTTCCCACTTAATATAAAAAACTAAAATAGTAGTACTATTGCTAAATAATTACTAAATATTTATTTAAAAAAAAATTAATAGTAGTGCTTGAAAACTGGAATAACCTTTAATATGAATACAAAAAATAAGAAAACTTAAATACAAAGGCAAACAAGTTAAGACCAATCAATTAGTAACTGGATCTTAAAAGTTTTGTGGACTTGGTTAAATGTGTTCTTAGCACATAAACTGTATCTTAAAATTTTTAATGCAATTACGTATATTTAAAAAGCAATGATTTATGCAAACTAATCTAAGCTAAATTTCTATATTGTGGCTCAGATTGTCTTAAAAAGAATCTTACTCTCATAAATGTTATCACTTATTATTGTAATTAGAAGTGATTTGAACTCAGCCATTTAATTTTACTACAACTAGTCATTCCATTCTGTACAACTGATACACATAACCATATACATGTGAAAAAATAAATGATTCCCAGAATATGTATTTTATGCTGAAACAGCACTCATCAGTTGGTCCAGATCATTTCCTGCACATTTATATAATCAGTGCTCAGTTTATATTATGATAGCAAATCTTCAAACTTTAATGGACAGGCTTTAATCTTCTCCACCCCTTCAGCCATTTATATCATTGAAAATCTGATGATGGAATGCTCAAATTCCTAGCTGATGCCAATCTTCTTGTCATACTCATGTTGGCTTTAAATCACTCTGATCCCTTACTTATAAGACCTTAATATGTCCATTTAAACATGTAGAGAAGGGATGAATAGAATACAGACTGTGTATGTAATATTTAACTACAACTATATTGTCTATACTAAACTCAATTTAATTAAAAGGGATTTGAACTCAAACTTTCAAACTTCCTACAACTATCCACTCTATCTTATACAACTGATGCACATGACCATATGCATGTAAAAAAGATAAATCATCTCTGATATACATATTTCATGCTGAACAAGCAGTCATCACTTGGTTCAAATCACCATCTTCCAATACATATATATATATATATATATAATCAATACTCAATTTATATCAAAATAGAGTTGAAGATTGAAGAAGATAAAAGCCTATCCATTTATGTCTGAATATTTGCTCTCTTAATATAAAATGAGCATTGGTTATATGTTGGGGGGGGGGGGAGATGATCGTTTGGACCAATTGATGAGTGCTGGTTCAGGATGAAATATGTATATTGGAGATCATTTATCTTTTTCACATTTATGTGATCATGTGTATCAAATGTATAAGATGGAGTGGATAGTGATAGGTAGCTTGAAAGTCTGAGTTCAAATCCTTCTAATTACATTGAATTCAGTATAAACAATATGCTTGTATTTAAATATCTTATTTTTGTATAACACTATCTTTCTTATTTGAGACATCGGGAGTCATTTATACATATGAAATGTGCTGTCAGTGATCTTTATCTCTTTTATATAAATATATTTTATTTAAGAATATCTTTCTGTATTTCGATATCTGTCAAATATTAAAAAAGTAATTGTTACATCATTCAGTTGCATTCACTAATCCAAATACAAAAAATATCCTTGTGGAAATTAAATATTGGGAAAAATATTTTATTCCTTTTCAGATGCTTTAATAAACTTTTAAATAATTCTACTTAATATGAGCAAAATCAAGCTAAGTCAATAATCCAATAAATTTGAATTTCATTTTTTTCTTGTGCTTTTTATCAAGCTCAAGTTTCTTTTATCACATAACTTACATCAATTATCAAGAGCCAAAATTGTTAATTCTGTTTCTACTCACATATTAACATACTAGAGCTTATGAGATAATTGACTTTTCCTGCTGGAACTTTCAATTCTTCATATTCTGTCCCATTTTTTTTTAACCAATACTTATGAAAGCCAAATTTTTATGCACCAATTTGGAAAACAAACCTTCATTTTTTAGAGAAAAACATCCCAATCTTTGTCTTGTTCTTATTTTTTTTAATTAATTAATAAACAACACTTCATTTTTTTTTCCAGATATAAAGATATTAATCTCTTCTTGTTTTGTTTTTTTGAAAAACAACATGTTTTATATAAATATTCTAGCAATAAGTCAACTTTTATGATTTCAGTTTAAATATATTTCTCACATGATAAACTATTTTTTAAAATTACTATGAAATGTTAATCAATCTATTCTTTCAAGCATGGGTCCAATGGCAGAGACATCTAGAAATTTAATTTGCATTTACCACTCTCTATTGTAAAATTTTGCTAACATTTTTTAATGCTTTAAAATTTATATATATTCTAATATTTTAATTTCAAAAAAATTCAAAAAAATGTCAGAATAATGAAATAAGCAGAAAATTCAAAGTAAAACTCCACAATGATGGATTCTTATTGTATTCTTGGTGATTTCAAACTTTGCAAAGTTGCATCAAGAAAATATTATGATGGTCTTAAAACTTGATTTTTTTGAAAGTTTATAATTTTGTTATATAGTAATGGTATGATAATTATTAGAAATCAAAATATGTTATTACATATTTATTTTTTACAGAAATGTTTTATTTTTAAACATAAAAGAATATATTTTTAAAAGTAATGGGCCCATGGAGATTACAGACATGGGAAATACAAGTGTCTAGAAATGTCATCACTAAACAGTCTGTTATAACATTTAGTGATATCATAAAAATTACAAAAAAACTTTTAAACTTTTAAAGCATAAACTGATAGATTTACTAGATATTAAAAATAATTTGTTCAGATTTTTAAAACAAACATCAAACAAAAAAGATTTCATTTATTTTGCAAATTGAATCTGCTCCACCTGAAATTTGATGATGAAATAGCACTTTGTTTTGATTAAAATTTAATTTTAAAATCATTCTGAAAATTATATGTGATTTTTTAAAATGTATTTAATTTCTAAACAAAATTATCTATTAAATGATTTCAAATTTGTTATATTTCGATAAATAATAATGGTTTAATATTAAAGTGAAATTTGAAAGCTTAAAGCAAATGAGAACAAAGAAATCTATCAGAATGCTAGTACAGTATAAGAGGGTTAACATCATGAAATATTTTTTCACATTCTACTTAAAGTTAGAAATGAAATACATAGTTCAAATAAAATTTAATAAATCTAAAATATTGGTATGAAATCAAATTGTACATCATTTTACCAAAAACTATAAGACTACTATAGAATTTGATCAACTTTTAGGATTTCAGTTTTAATATATTTCTCATGTGATAAACTAATTTTTAAAATGGCAAAGGAATTTTAACATTGTGGTATTTTTTTCATGCTCCACTTGAAAGTGAGATATTAAATATGTGGTACAAACAAAATTTTAATTAATTTAAAATATATTTATGAAATCAAATTTTACCTTGCTTTACCAAAAACTGTAATTTTCTCTATTCTTTAATATGTATTTTAATATGTAGGCTACAACATATTTTAGTCTCATTTAAAACATTTTCCATTTGTAAGTTTTTGATCAGTACTGCCCTCTTCTTGTACTTTTATGAAGTCATTAGAAAGTAGTTATGATTTGGACATAACAAGAACCATAAAGCAAAAATCATATAGCCTATGTAAATATCCAAAAAATATACAGAATATTATGTAAGATTAATCAAATTGGTGCAATATATGTGAATTATTAAATAACAAACAAATTTTTAAATTTATATATTAATATATATGTATACATTAATTAAAAAATAGTTCTTAATTCTGTAGAAATAAAGAATTTAAACTCTTTTTTTTATTTTTTGAAAAATAAAATAGTTCATTTATAAAAGATTTGAAATACCAGGCAATCTTATACCTGGATCCTAATTGTAAATATATGGGATTTGAACTCAGACTTTTAAGCCCCTTCACTATCCACACTATCTCATACTATTGATACACATGACCACACACATGCAGAAAAGATAAATAATCACCAATATACATATTTCATGCTAAACCAGCACTCACCAGTTGGTCCAGACTACCATCTCCCATACAACACGGCATGACAAGAATATTGGCATCAGCATGGGATTTGGGAATTCTATCATCAGATTTTCAATAATATGGATGGCTGAAGGGTTGGAGTGAATTGAAGCCTATCCATTAAAGTATAAGTATTTGCTGTCTTAATATAAGCTGAGCACTGATTATATATATGTATGGGAGATGGTAGTCTGGACCAACTGATGAGTGCTGGTTTAGCATGAAATACTTATATTGGTGATTTTTTATCTTTTCTGCATGTGTGTGGTCATGTATATCAGTAGTATGAGATAGTGTGGATAGTGAAGGGCCTTAAAAGTCTGAGTTCAAATCCTCTATATTTTCATTTATAAAAATAAAAGTACCTCCCTCCAAATATCCTTTTTTTCTTTTTACACCTATACCAGATTAAAGTTAATTATTTATATTATAAAAAGGCTTAAATTTTATCATGTGATCATGGAAATCTTTTAATAAGTTTAACCTAACTAAATTCCTATTTAACACGTAGGATACCCAGCAAATAACATGAAGACAGATAATTTTCAATATAAAAGATTTTATTCAGTTTCTAGTAAAAAAAACTGGACTATTTTTAATAATTAAAAAAAAATAATAATTAACTATCCATTTTCAAATCATAATTCAAAGGTGATCCAATTAATTCACTTTATAAACTAACATCAGAGAAGGTTTTAAAATCTATTTAGGCCAAAATAGTTTTTATAATCTCTAGAATAATCCAATTCAGCATGATTAAGTGAAACTAATTTTTCTCTGATCATGTGATTCTAGTTGTTAACAACTACACATCTCTGCAGTAACGTATTTTATAAAGTTATTATTATTTTATATTTATCTTCTCACACTCTTATTTAATCATATAGAATTTTTAATTAAACAATTTAAAATATTTTTTTTATATTTAATAATAAACAATAATATTTAGAAATATTACCAAATTCATCACTTCCTTTATAATCATATTATTTTCCTATAAATTTAGTAAATATAATTTAATCTGTTAATTTATATACTGCAAATTTCAAGCTTATTCCAAACTATTGCAATATATACTATAATGGTACAGAGAAATAAAAGGAGTATCCATTAACTCCAGGTATTATAAGAGTATGAATTTATTTGGTGAGACTCTTAAAATTCTACTTAAATTTTTATTGAATGAAAATACTATTATTTTTAAACGTTAATCGAAAACGAGGTTCTGCAGTAACCTATATTTAAAATTAAAGGGTATTTGATTAACACCGTCTATAATAAAAATGAAAATAAATAATGATCTTAGGGAATCGATAATAATAATATTAATGTGATTATAAATGGAGGTGAGATGAGTGAACATATAAAATAACTACTACAAACTTATAAAATGAAAAAAACGTCCAAATTTTATTTATATTGTTGTTAAACAAATGCCATTAATAATTTACACAGCTCTGCTCTGATTATTTCATAGCATTCAACTAATGAAGTGGATACAATATTTTATAAATAAATATTGCCACATGAAGTCAAGCATTAGAGGTCGAGAGGTCAGCACAGCTGCCTTACAAGCAATTGTCCCGGCTTAGCAGATTCGCTTCCCAGCCGATGCTATGACACATGGAAAAAAAAAAAGAAAAAAAAATATTACTACATGAAAGCCTTTCATGAAATTCAAATAAAATTTTCAAGTAAGTGAAACAAATGAAAGGATTTTATAATTTCCCAGTACTTAAGTTATATACAGCGATGAAATCCTTTAGTTTGTTCTCCCTGCTGAAACACAAATAATGGTAATGTATATGCTTAACATTGTTTGCCAATGAATATATTATTTCCAAAAGTTTTATAACACACACACAAAAAAAAACATGCATGCATAATAAAAAATAATAACACTATGTCAAGTTTTATTAAATTATGGCAAATGTCTTCTTTCTTTTTTTTTAAGTGCTTTATATAAAAGAGTTCTTTATTCAAAATCTTGTGATTAGCGAAGCTTAACACTAATAGTAAATGAATTAGCTTCAGGTAGTTATTTCTTCATTCTAAGTCAATCATTTTTATACTTCATAAGATGGTGCAATGTTCTGGAAATTTTCATTTGGTCCACCAAAATCATAAACAATTTCCCTCAAGAAATTCTGATTAGCAATAATAAAATAGTTCATGGAACTTGAGTATATTCCTGCAATGAAGATGTAATCTTGCGAAAGTCAAATAAACCCTTGCAATTTTAGTGTTTTTCTCGTCGAAAAACAGATTTTTCAATGTGCATAAAAATGTGTCAACAAAACCGATTATATACATGGATTTTTGGAGATTTTTGGCTTGTTGTATTCCAAAGTTTGTTATTTACATTTTAACTTACTTGTTGTTAGTTATTTGTGCTTTTTCCCCCTGCATTTGTTATTTACTTCTGTGTTTTTATTCTGTATTTTTCTCCTTTGTTATTTATTTCTGAATAAGTTGATTTTTGGAATCTTATTTGAATTACAAGTTTGTTATTTAGTTCTGCAGTTTAATATTACTGCTGTTTCCTTGGATTTTTACCTCGACATCGAGAACGTTTTTACTCCTCTAGTCTAAAAAAAAAAAGATCTAAAAAAAATCTGATCAAAGTGTTGCAATTTACATTTTTTCTTAAGTAGACTTAGTTAATACTCTTATCATTTCCTTTTATCTGCTCAAAGTGCTGCATTTTACAGGAATTTTTTCAAAAAATAATTGAATGAATATGTTGACTTTGTTATTATTGCTGTTTCCTATCCCGCAATTTCTTAAGAGTGAATATCACAAAATATAATTCATTGTCAAAATTTTGAAATAGATAGAGGAAACATGTTTTGCCTTTATTGGCATTCTTCAATTGATCATTTCTTACCATACAATTAAGCAAAAGGGACCATTGGTGTTACTAAAAGACTTGGATGAGTTTGGTTTCAGAATGAAGGAATTTAACTCTGCCTCATCTTCTATAGATGTGATTATATCTGTTAAGCTACAGTATAAAGCCAAACAGAAGGCACTTGCAGATTATCTGTCTATAAAGTGTGCCAAGGTGTTTCTGGCTCAGCAGAACTGTTGAACTAGAAGCTACTTCCATTGGGCACTGGGTGCTAGTCCTCCCCCCTATTCCCACTATCATCAATATTTATGGCCTTCCAATGATTAAGGAAATCCATAAACACTTTGAACAAAAATTTCATTGTCTCAGTCATGTTAATACTCCCATTGAAGACATTTTAATTTGTCAAGATGATCATGGTATCACTGAAGATATGCTGAAAGCCAAACCCCTGCATTCTATATCATGCTTCCTGTCAGATCATCTAAGCCACTTCACAATTCCCATCCTATTTAGAATGACCAACCATTTGGCACAGGAGAAAAGAACAATCCCCCACCTATATCCTATTGCTTTAGTCCCCTTCCTAAAGAAGTATGAAGATCCCCACACCCTCAAAAACATTCGGCCTAATTCTATGACCCCACTCATCATTAAAATCCTGAAATCTGTCATAAAACATAAGATCCAAGATAATATACTTCAAAATATATCTTCTTTCCAATTTGTGAAGAAACATTCACCAATTTTAGCCATTGGTCAAGTTAAAATATTAATTGATTATGTTAGATAACAGAGAAAGCAGGCTGTCATAGCTATTCAGCTTGATTTCAATTTAGCATTCAACTCTGTTAACATCAGTATTCTTCTAAACCTGCTGAAAGGCTATCACATCCCAACTTCTACCATACAGATCATAGATAACCTCATGTCTAATAGAGAAATTGCTGTCTCACTGAATGGCAAGCTCTCTTCATTTTTCCAACCTAACACATTCATTCTGCAAGGCTCCCCCCTCAGTGCTCTTCTCTTTATAGTCTACATTGATCCACTGTTGAAAGCCATCAAACAACAACTACCTGGTGTCTATGTACTAAGGTGTGCCAAATTGATAAAATTCATGACTTATATGGATGGTGTAATCATCTTTTTCCCTTCAACAACCTATTTACCTCTGTTATATTCCATATTGGATAAATACACAGCTGACTATGGTCTCACTATCAATCCATTGAAATCAGCTATATGGAAGGTATTCTCAGGTCAAAAGATTATATCCAAATTTACACCCAACCTTCAAAAGTTTTTGGACTTTGAGATATCCAAAACATACTTCCAAATGTCCAAAGATATTCAAATTCACATTCTGCACTCAATGGAAAGACTTACTAAACGTCTGTCTAAAGTCTACCTTTCCTTACATGGTAAGGTAATGCTTCTCAATATGAAAATCATGGCCAAGCTCAACTATTACATGCCCATCATGAGGATCACTAAGACTTTTATCAATAAAATGAATTCTCTTGCATCATGAGTTTTCTGGGGAGGTAAAGTTGTTGCAATTAGCATTAACATGATGCAGCTTCACTGGAAGTATAATGGACTTTCTTATCATGCTATTCAAGCCATTCATATTCAAAAGATATTTAATTTTATCATCATGCTTATCAAATCATTTGGATATGAGCAAGTCATTTTGCCAGTTATCCTGACGGATAGACCCCCTCCTAGAATCAAGAATTTCCTTGATGTAGCAATTGATTTGATCAAAAGCTACATGGTAATTACGAATGATACATTTGATAACAGGATTAATATTTGGCAAGCACATAGTCTCATTCACCCTGTCACAATTCCCATAACACCTCTACTTGCCCTGACCAATAATAATATCATCTCCCTCTTCAGGTGCTGGGCTATGGGACTAAAATTCTTTGATTTCATTATTAAGATAAATTTAAATGCCATTAGCACTAATTGGTTTCTTTTCCATAGGCGAGACATCAACAAAATAGACCCAATCTGCCCTCTCTGCCAAACTCATGATGAAACATTTGACCATCTGATTTACTGGTGCCATGGACTCTGGAGGTCTAGAAGGATTATTGCTGATAAACTTAAAGTGAATTTTTACCTTGTTATTTCTCTTAAGGACAGTATTAAGACAAGATCCATCCCTACTATTAGGCTGTCATTATTTATCAACTATGCATTCTGGTCTACTCATTGTAAAATGGTTTTCAATTCCGGTGCAATTCATGAGGGAAAATTCTTTCTGAATAAACTTATAAAATTTAAAACCGTGACATGCTCCTAGTTCCAAAAGTGTTATTCGTGGAAACATGGACTCTGATTGCATTGTAAGAATGATTACTGGTAAAACTCTTTATTTCTTCTGTCTAAGATATTTCTAAAAGTGGTTTTGTTAATAATCAGAGGTTCAGATCCTTATGTTATCAAAGTGGATAATATTTAACTGAATACATCAGATTTATCATAAATACCTAAGCCTTAGTTGTAGTATTTTTTACAATGGTGATCTAACCAAACTCTAGATTGGCTAAGTAATTCTTGGTAGTGTGAGGCAATTTGTCTTGGTGAGTGGGGTGAGCTTAATTGGCCTACTTGTGTGTTAACAGTAGACCAGATATTCAGGTCTACCTCTTGCCCAGATTAATACTATCTTATATTTATTTATAATCATGTAATTCTTCTTTATGTTTGTAATTCTAGCTTTCCTTTTAATTTACCATGTATACATAATTGTCACTGTAAACATTGTACTTGTTTAATAAATATTTGAAAAAAAAATGTTTCTTTTAAAATAGCTAAACTTCTAATCATGTAAATCCATGAGAGCATCCTGTTATTAGAATGCCAAATGTAGATTTTTAAAGGAAATACATCTGATGTTAACAGCTGCTGGTTAAAGTTGTAAGTAAATAATTTTTGATTCTGTATTATCCTTTTGATATCATTTTCATCTCGTAATTTCACATAACATTGTTGTAAGAGTTCTAGAATATGTTATCTGGGGTCATACTTTTATATATATTTTGACATAGCTGTATACACATTTAAAGTGAAGGTTTTAGAAATTTCAGAGATTAATAAAAATATAAATCATTTGACCTTTATAAAATTAAATAAAATGGACTTTCAGCAATTAAGTCAGTTAATGATTACAATCAAATTCACATATAAAGATTTGCTAACTTAATATAAACTGAGCACTGATTATATATATGGGTGTGGGAGTTGATAATCTGGACCAACTGATGTATGGTGGTTCAGCACGAAGTACGTCTATTGATTATTATTTATCTTTTCTACATGTGTGTGGTGATGTGTATCAGTAGTATGAGATAGTGTGGATAGTTGAAGGTTGCTTGAAAGTCTGAGTTCAAATCCTCTATATATATACACACAATTATTATAACTTGTATTAATTAAAGTGTAAATTATAACAAGCGTCTCTTATTTAAACATTTATTTATAATTTGGAATGCATTGAGAATAAACATTTCAAAGTAAAAAAAAAAACTAACTTATTTAATTAATCGGTCGTGGTTTGCAGACTGTACTGTCGCCGCTAGAGGCGCTGTTTCTGTGTTTTCACACAGAACATACAGGGTAGGGGCCTCAAAAGCAGACGACGCTTTTTTCTGCCGATAGGTGGCGCTGTTCACCATGCGTACGCACAGGAACTTTCCACAAGCTGGCTGGCAGCTTGCGTCATCTGCTACCAAGAACCTAGGTGGCGCTGATTGCCGTAAACACATCGAGCTTATGTGTCGTCTGCTATCAGAAACTACCAAGATTCTAGCCCACTACGCGGCGCTGTTTCTCCACGTTACACACGGTAAAAACAGCAACCTTTAATTGCCTCATTGCTAACGTTTATGAACATAGTACTTAAAACATTCAGGGCCTATAATGTACAGGGGTGAATAATTTATAAAGTCATAACTATTTAAATATACGGTCAAACGTAATAATTTTACATTCTATTTCACCATTTCATGAATCGATGTATTTTTAAAGTATGACTTTGTAAAAAGCGATCTGTTTTTTTAATTATTTACTCTAAAAGTGTTTTTTTTTTTTTTTTTTTTAAAAAAAAAGCTAATTTTTTTCCCTATGGCAGTATATCGTTCAAAAATATATTATTTTAAAAGATTATTGTTTGTAAAACTTTTTTTTTTACACTTTCAATTAATATTTTCAATAAATTTTAAAGTAATATAAATTATATTTCGGTTTATAGATTACTATTTCGAAAAATAAAGTGTTATTTGCGTGCTGGAAATACCGTGTGCTTGTTACTCGCGAGCAATAATTCGAAGATATGTTTATCAAAACTTCCTCTCACAATAATATTAAAGGCATAAATATTTATTGAAATTGTATTTAAAATTTTAGAATCATTTTAATAACTAAAAATATCATATACTCACAAGGAAATTTCAAAATAATAGGTTTAATATGTGCCGTATGAGAAAAGTAAGAGTCAGAAAAAAAAAAGATTTAGAGCAAAATATATATACATTTAATATCTTTATTGATGGTTGGAATTTAAAAAGTTTCTTTCAAAACTGATGCTCGTGTTAGGCTTGTATACTGTTAAAATTAAAACTATTCGTCCTCATAAATAATTTGGAAGACATTGCCTGTCAAAATTGGATAATCATTGAAAATTATATATGATCTTAATAGCCTAAAATTCAGAAGCCTGATAGTACTGTCTTTGCCAGTGCACTGTTTCTTTCTTTCATTATTGATACATAAGTAAGAACAGGTAAAACACATTTATTAAAAATCTTCCTTTACAGACACGTAGATATATTTCCTTTTAGTATCAAGTTATTTCTACCAAAAGCACTCCAACCAAGTTTAATCCTATGATTAATTTCATCCATTATGTTTCCATATGTATTAATAATCTGACCAAGTTGTTTGTAACTGTTAACTTCTTCTAATTCATCATAATCAATCTTTATTTTCATATTTTGAGAAAATCCATTAAACTTTACTTTAGTCTTTTAACATTTATCTTTAGTCCTACTTTCATCTGATAACTCCTGCAACATTTCCTGCAGCTCTGAAGCATAAGTTGCAAAAACAACTACATCATCTGCAAAATCTAAATGACTTAAATAATCTCCATTTACTTTCACTCCTATAGCTTCCCATTTTAATCCACAAAATATTTCTTGCAGCACTGCTGTAAAAAGTTTTGGAGATATGGAGTCACCCTGTCTTACACTCTTCTCAATGTTGACTTTTCCAGTATCATTATCTAATCTAATTGTTGCTGTTGCATTTTTATAAATATTCTTTAAAATTTGACAATATCTTGGGTCTATACCTTGATGATCCAATGCTTTAATCACTGAAGAAAAGTTTATAGATTCAAATGTCTTTTCATAGTCTACAAATCCAAAACATAATGGCAACTCATATTCATTTGTCCTTTCTATAACTTCTCTCAATACCTGGATATGATCTCCTGTACTAAAACCACTTTTAAATCCACCTTATCTTGGTTGGGGGAAATCCAATGTTCTCTGTAGACGAGTTGTAACTATCTTGGTAAAAAATCTGTATGTAACTGATAAAAGGCTGATAGGTCTGTAATTTCTAATATCCTCTTTATCTCCTTTTTTAAATATTAATATTAATACTGCATTCTTCCAATCATCTAGTACATCTTTATCATTTAGACATTTGGTATATAACATTGCAAAAAAAAAATTCTATTTTTTCCCCTGCTTCTTTTAATATATCAATTATAATTCTACTATTACCTGGAATCTGGAATCTTTTCGTTCTTCATATATTTAATTGCATGTCTCACTTCTTCATTTAAAATTCTGGGTAATTCAGAAGATGTCATAGATATAGGAGGTATTTCTTCTTTATTACTATATAATTCATCACATGATCACATTTCCTATATATGATCATGTGATGCTTAATGGTTTAACACCAATCCTGCCTAATAGGATAGTGGTGGCTATGGTTGTAAAAGAGCCAAAGACACCAAAATGTATGGGTGCTGAACTGAGTTCAGACCCATATGACTATATAAGCTATTGAGCTTAGATTGAAAATATTTTTTGTATTTTCAATTTCAATCTCATAGTTTTGTAGTTAAGTAGAGATAAAAGGTGGTTGCTAGAGGGTTGCATTAGATCCTAAGATCTAGATGCAGTGCTCTCAGATCCAAAGCTCCTCACTGACAAAGGCCACAAGCCAGAAACTAGTCTGGGGATATTGGATGAGTAGGCATTAGATAGGGATTTTATGCACAAGCCTTCTGGCATCCATTGATTACTCTGTTTAGCACAGGTGGCAATACTGTATGGAGAGTTTTGCTCTGTTTACTATTTACTATATAATTCTTTATAAAAGTCTTCTATCCATTTCATGATGTCATCTCTCTTTTTAGTAATAATTCCAGCTTTTTTTTTATTGCAGATATGAATTTCCTACCAATACCAAAATGTTGTTTTACACTTTTGAGACTTTCATTCCCTACTGCTGCTTTCCTTGCTAGTTCACAGTTATACTTTCTTATATCATTTTCAAATCTTTTCTGCATCATTTTACAAAATTTGAGATATTCAATCCTTTTTAATGCATCATTTTTGTATATATTCATATTCCTTCTTTTTTTCATAAATTCTTTAGTCTCAGTAGAAATGTTATTGGTCAAGTGCTGCTTTTTTCAACCAGCTATTTTTGTTGCAGTTTTTAAAAGTGTATCAGTTGTTTTCATATTAATTTCATTCAAATCTGAATCATGTTCAAAATCTACTAATACTTGAAAATTATTTGTAAGTTCTAATTTAAATTCATTAGAATGTTTCTGAAAATTAGGATTATCAACTGTAAATATTGTTTTTCTTAATAATTTTTGTCTCTCTAGTTTTGCATTAACATGTATTTCACATCTTACTAATCGATGATCACTTCCTCTGTTAAATTTATTAAGAACATTACAATCTTGAAATATGTATTTTCTGTTAGTCAAAATATAATCCAATTCTGCTGTATTTTCATTTGGATGCTTCCATGTCCATTTCCTTTTAAAATTTTTCTCAAAATAATTCATAATATAAAGTTTTCCTTTTCCTGAAAACTCCACAAGTCTCTGTCCTCTCTCATTTCTATTAACATAACCAAAATTACCGCCAGCACTTTCATCTTTCATTTGTTTACCAATTCTAGCATTAAAGTCTCCCATAACAATTTTAAAATGTTGTTAACTCTGACCAAAAGCCTTTTGTGCATCCATATAAAAATCTTCTACTACTTCATCACTTTTGAGAACTTGTTGGGGAATAAACCTGAATTATCTGCATTTGGTATCTGCTATTAAGTTGTATAACTAATCTTGCCACTCTGTCCGATACACCATCAATCTCCACAATGTTGTTCTTCTACTTTTTATTTATAATGAATACTACTCCACTTGTATTTCCAATATTTGTGCCTTTATAATAGAGTACATGTTCACTTTTTAAAACAATTGTCTCTTCGCCTTTTCTTCTAACTTCACAAAGTCCAATAATATCCCATTTAATATAAGACAGTTTTTCTTCTAACTCTTGCAATCTTTCTTCACTTGAAAGTGATCTGCTGTTGTAAGTGCCTAAATAAAAAAGGCATCATCAAATGGCAGCCTGTGTCCACAATCAGGAGATTCTGTGCAGCCTCTGCCTTCGGCCACCAATTGCTACCTTGGTTGGTGACTTTAGTCTCCTGGGAATAAGGGCCATGATTTATTTTTGTCTGTCATAACTGTATATATATATTGGCATTTTTCCATTATCATTTACACAAGCATTCATTCTGTCTTATCAGGCAACTGAGAAGAAAGTCCATGGTGTTTTTTGATCTTAAACTCAGAGGTAAAAATCCAATAACTTCGTCGCGCTGGCTAATGTGTGTTGGTGAGCAGCCCATCCATGTTTATATACTGTATGAATAATCACATAGTAATAACAGCTGCAAATGACAAGAACATATAGAGTGGACATTAAAAATTTGCCTTGCTCAGTTTCTTTAAGGCCTCCAAGAGGAATCAAAGGGTTTCCTTTCAATTAATAGGATGACAAGAAATTTGTAACCTCCTGAGTGTAGACAATTTCTTGCATTAAATCAAATCTTAATGATTAATCAAAGTAAATTATAGTTTATTAGTTGATATTGTGAAATTGGTAAATATTTAAGTGTCTCTGTTGGGTGATATATATTAAAATTTGTCTATTTAGAAATTCATTTATAGATTCATTAAACCACCTAACTACTCACAAACATTATATTAGAAAATTTGTAGAGATTCTAACCAGTAAATAAATTCAAGTATATTTATTATCTCCTTTAAGTTTGCCACTGTTTTCTGTTTGATCACAAATGCTATAATACATCATAATGACAATTCTAGAGATATCGTTGAGGTATAGATCCAAGATATTGTCATATTTTAAAGAATATTTATAAAAATGCAACAGCAACAATTAGATTAGATAATGATACTGGGAAAGTCAACATATTAAAGTAATTTCCTTGAATTATTAAATTGAAAACATTTTTATAAAGCATGTTTATATATATTATTTGAAGTATATTTCTAATATTTAATGTAATGGGTGCTTTATAATTAACAATTTTATAATTAATGAATATAAATAAATATAAGAAGTAATTTTCTTTTGAGTGGTATGTTAAAGAATTATAATTTCTTTGTACCTAATATGAAAGATACTTTCTATATCTGTTTTCGTATCATTAATTTGAATTATTTGAAAGTAAGACAAAAGAGTTACTAATGAATAATATTTTTACCTAATTTTTCATATTGTTAGGTTCAACTCTAAATTATCTTAAATATCATAAGAATTAAGAGGTTATTAAATGTTTAGGTATTTAGCCTTTATTGGTACATAATTAGATATGAATGAAATTAGAGTTTTATTTTGTATATTATTATCTTTAAAATGAATCACAAATTATGCTTCCCCCTTCCCTAATGCAATTTGAGAATGTTTGTAATTTTTATTTTTATGAGATTAGTCAAATAATTTAAATATTTAGGTTCAAGAATACAAAAATTGGACAGTTACAATAGTTGTAGGCTACATAATTGCCCAGTCATAAAATTCAGGTGTAGCTGCAGTACAAGTTATAAATGAAATTCTATGGAGAAGTCCAAAGATACTAAACCATTTTAATAGCACTTTATAGTAAAAACAATTACTGTGTGCATTGGATTTCTGACTTTCAATGCTCATATCTTAATTAAAAACAATCAGGGAACAAATAATTTTAAAAAATTTTCAGGAGAAAAAAGAAAACAGACAAAGAAAATCTTTGACCATTGATCATTTTTTATTAATCTGAGCTAGGATGAAATAGTGAATGCCCATGCCTTATTCACTCCAATTTTATTTAAGTATAAATTTGGTCACTTAACTACTGGAGGCATTCAATCAAGAGCACGATGTGCAGTGCTAAATATTCAAGAAATTAATATTTGTGTTGGGGGAGGGAGAATCAATGGTCTGACATTCGGTCAACTCAAATACAATTACTAGCTTTTTAATAACAGTGATTTTAATATACATCATTAGACCTGAAATTATCTTGACTGCTATAAAACAGACTTATCTTCTGATAGATTTTCATCTCACCCAAAGCAATGCCATTCTGATTGTAATGCTTTGCATAAGTCTCATTTACTAAGTCAAAGACTTATGATTTGGAGGTGAATAACACAGGTGATGAATGAACATATAAAAATTTTGTAGTTTTAATTTTAATAAAGAACAACTATTGATAAGCAAATATTCTATAAAAACAAAAATAAATGAATTTAGGAAAAGTTACTGATTTTAGCTTTTTCAGAATTTCAAAATATGATATACATGTATAAACAACATCCCATTAATAGTTAAATCCCCCAGCCAGATAGTTGATTAATAAAACCTCAAAATATCTAGTCAACATACCATTGCAGTCAAATTCCTTACTACATTAGATGTTTCAATTCAAATAAGTCTTTAGACTATTCTGGAGAAACAAAAACAGTCCCAAGCATTATACATATTGACTTGAAAACAGGAAATGTTTATCTGAAAATTTGTGATGATAGGGATTTTACCTGTAATTATATATTGAACTATTTCCATCATCTGTTAATAATTATGAAATATTTTTAAAAGATATCTAACTTTATTTAAACTTTGAAATACATTCAACTGTTAGCAAAGCATACAAATTAATTTATTACAACATTTTGAGTGCTCTTTTTTACTCATCTCTTCTTCAAATGTTGCTGGCCTTACCAGTGAAAGTACTAGCATGGAAATTGAACCTTCGATTTTAGTTTTGTGAATTTAAGATAATGCTTGCTCTTACTAATTAGGCTATTCTGAAAAACCAAGTCACTAGAAATTTTATATATTTATCTATGAAGATTCTCTTGGTTTCTCCAGTTTTTTTAAGGGCAAGGTTAATGAGTAGTTTTGAAATATTATGAATTATTTACATTAGACTGATTTATAAAGTTATCTACTATAAATGTGAATGGTTTATACAAATTTTACTTTTTACTTTCTGCCTGTTATTTCTCTTGTCCAATGTATTTTAGGTCCATTTGGTTTTTCTTTTTAATCATTACTTTTTGTTCTTTTAATTACGTATTTTGAAATGAGTCAGATGATTTCAGCCATATATGTTCTTCCATATTCACATGGTATTTCATAGATGCAGTTTTTGTTTTTCAATATTTGCAGTTTGTGTTTTATAGAAGTTACACTTTTTCATAGGGCACTTATGACTTTGGAAAGGAATCTTAATATACTGATCACAGATTTACTTTAGTTTAGCTGCAATTACTAATATCTATGGATATGCTTTAATACCTATAATTGTTTTTATGGTGTTTCTTTTAATTGGCTATTTCATAATGATAGCTGATGGATAAGTATTTTTCATGAGAGTTTATGCTTTATGATTTTTCTTTTTCCAAGTTATTGGTTTCTGAATAAGAATTTTTATTCTGATTAGAGTGTGTGAGTTTTCTGTTGATTGTAATTTTGATTTTGCTATGAGGGAATCTTGTCAAAAGAAAATTAAGAACTGTAATGTCTGTTCTTGTTTTAATTCTATTGTGAACTTAATTAAAAGAACATAATTATTGATAGTATCCAGAATGTTTGTAGAAATGCTTTACCGTATGGCCATAGAAAAGCCAGACTTTAATTGTAGATAGAATTTTATTTATGGTTGTAGTTTCAAGTTCTTCCATGTAAATATTGCTGATCAGAGATAGCAATAAGGAATCAAAAAGCATCTTTTGATTTTGTTGGAAGAATTCTATAGTATATAATAATAGTATGCTGTGCAGAATGTTAAGTGTAATAAACTATCAATTGGAAGAATTATTCTGTTTTGTACACTACTATTGGTATTTAATCTTTTTTTTACATTAGATAATGCTTTATCACAGAGTACTTTTGTGATTAAGTTTTTCACATCAAAATTTCCCAATATGTTAGTTCTTTCACTTTTCATGTTGATTAATTCTACAATTTTCTTAGAATCTCTAACATAGAACTGTCTCTTCTATGCCAAAGGACTAAGAACATTAGAATTTTTGATATAGTGAGTTTTCAGAATTAACAATAGATCTTAATGGAACCTGGTCTTTATTGATTTTAGATGACCACAAAGATGTGGAATTTTTGCCAAAATATGTCAATCTAATTTTTTCTGAATCATTGAAATAGTTGTGATCAGGGATGCTTTCTGAATAATATTTACAGTTGTGATTCATAGCTAGTATGGGACTTTTAGTCTGTTGGGAGAAGCTCTTATTGCATCATAATTACTATTATCCATTTACAAATGTTACATTGCTCTTGCTAGCAGGAAGAATGCTTATAGATTTGTCTAGTTTAAGATTTAATAGATTTTTCTCTCAACATAAGTTATATTAGATTTGTATTGTTGGTGTCTCATTTTCCAGCGTAATTTTGCTTTCTCTTAACAAAGTCTCACTTGCAGTCTAAATAATTCTGTCTGGGAATGAATGAGAAGATTTAGTTATAAGCTTTTAGAAGCTGATTGGAAAACTTATGAAATCTTTATCAGTAAATTTATTTTTTAACAAAGATTATTAAAGTCAACATTGAGAAGGGTGTAAGACAAGGTAACTCCATATCTCCAAAACTTTTTACAGCAGTGCTGCAAGAAATATTTTGTGGATTAAAATGGGAAGCTATAGGAGTGAAAGTAAATGGAGATTATTTAAGTCATTTAGACTTTGCAGATGATGTAGTTGTTTTTGCAACTTATGCTTCAGAGCTGCAAGAAATGTTGCAGGAGTTATCAGATGAAAGTAGGACTAAAGATAAATGTTAAAAGACTAAAGTAAAGTTTAATGGATTTTCTCAAAATATGAAAATAAAGATTGATTATGATGAATTAGAAGAAGTTAACAGTTACAAACAACTTGGTCAGATTATTAATACATATGGAAACATAATGGATGAAATTAATCATAGGATTAAACTTGGTTGGAGTGCTTTTGGTAGAAATAACTTGATACTAAAAGGAAATATATCTACGTGTCTGTAAAGGAAGATTTTTAATAAATGTGTTTTACCTCTTCTTACTTATGTATCAATAATGAAAGAAAGAAACAGTGCACTGGCAAAGACAGTACTATCAGGCTTCTGAATTTTAGGCTATTAAGATCATATATAATTTTCAATGATTATCCAATTTTGACAGGCAATGTCTTCCAAATTATTTATGAGGACGAATAGTTTTAATTTTAACAGTATACAAGCCTAACACGAGCATCAGTTTTGAAAGAAACTTTTTAAATTCCAACCATTAATAAAGATATTAAATGTATATATATTTTGCTCTAAATCTTTTTTTTTTCTGACTCTTACTTTTCTCATACGGCACATATTAACCTTTTGACTGTTTGACTCGTTCTTAATCGAGGCACTTTTTGATACATATTCGTTTTAATCGAGTAAATTTGACATCGCTGTAAATTGCTTAGTTTTTGGACTACGTTTACGGTTTTAACGTCATTTTTTAGAACGCAAAAAGTTTTATAATATACTGCCATCTATTGAATTATTTTACAAGTAAAAAATCAATTAATTGATGATTTATGTCAAACAAAAACTAAGCACTGCCTTTTCACATCTTTTCTTGAATCTTATTGGCTGTTGAAATTTTGTAAACAAAAGAAAATGGAAAAGCTCCGCCTTCTCATCATCTTTTCTTGAATCTTATTGGCTGTTAAAATTTTTATATGGCTGCCAAAAATTAAAAATTTACTGAACGCTTTTGTTTTATTTTGAAAATGATAAACGAATGTTTTAGAGCATTTTAAAAATATTTTTTGATGAAATACAAATAAAATACAAATTATTTTCATATAATATGTCAAAAATAAATATTATTTTACAAAAATAGTTACGATTTTAGCAAGAATTATTTATTTATTGCAAAGTCGGGAAAAAAAAATCATAACGTGAAATTACGATTGCCGTTTCTTTTCATGTCAACCGTAACAAATATTTTTAAAATTAAAAATCAAAATTTATTTTTGAACAAACTTTCGTTTATTTTTATAATGTTAGAAATTACTAATATACTTTTTAAAAACGAAACTAAAGTGAATATATTTAAAAAAACGGTCAATAACTTTTGAAAAATTGATACATTATTTTGTGCATCGGCCAATTAAAAGCTTTGAGTGATACCACCTGCAGCGAATGAACAATTGGACAGTTAAAGGGTTAAGACTTGTCAAAGTACAAGCCGCCCGGTATTCCGTCCATGCACCGCAAGTTATTTTTGTAGTGTACCTTAATCCTTGCAACCATCAGTACATCAATATTATATATTATATTTTTATATAAAACCGCCTCCCATTTATCCGTATACGCAATGGTTTGAATCTATTAAATAAAACAACTTAATATAAGCTAGTAGTTAAATATTTTAAGTGCTCCAATTACTCTGATTCTCATATCAACCTGTACAACCATTTAAACACATAAATATTGGCATGAGTTTGTTAATCAGTACAAACCGATTATTGATGACTAGCAGCAATTTAAACCATGGTCTGGAGATAAGAGTGTTCTGGATAGAGATTTTAAATATTTCTCATAACCGCACTTGTTAATTTACGAGCTTGTTAGAGCTATTGGTACGCTCTCTATGTGCATTTTTGTAATTACAAGCTCATAAAAGTAATGTCATGTTATATATGACTTGCTTTATTAATTATTATAAAATACATATGAGAGTTTTATCGTACCTGTAAATAATATTATTCAATGCTTTCAATAATTTATTAAAAATTTATCTAACCTAATTTTGTCTCTCTTGCATTACTACTCTCGACATCTAGTCAATCACCTGCTGTCTGTATCGACAACTTAAAAATATACATTAAATTATTAGCCGTACCAATATCCCGACTATAAGGTATCTATGAAATAGCTGATTGTAGAGAATTTAGTCTGTGTTTTTCGATGAGCGAGTAAAGGGAAAACCCCGTACCGTTGTAATATTGTCATCGGTAGGTCATGCCAGGGTTGGGTTTGAATTTAGTTTGCATTTTGGAATCTATTCCTAGACGTGGACTGGGTTTGAATTCGGATTACTGTGTGTGATGAAGCATGGTGATTTTTTTTACCGGTACAATATATATATATTTTTTTCCATATGTCATAGCATCGGCCGGGACGCGAACCCACATCCATCTGCAAACAACTACTTGCTTGCATGGCGGCTGCGATACCTCTCGGCTAACAATGCAAGACTACATATATATATTTTAAAACTCAAATATTTAATTTTTCATTTTTTTTATTTTTGCTTGTTTGCTAAAGGGGATATATGCAGGTGCAGGTGTATGACTTTACGAATGAGTGAACTTATGTATGTGTAAATTGTTCTATTGAAGTGCATTTTTTTATGTATGTATTTTTGGAAAGAAAAATATATTTCCATTGTCGTATATCTTTATCCTAAAGGCAGTTTGTTCCTTGCAAATAACATTTTAATGACTCTGTTTTTTTTCATAAATATTCTGAAAAATATAGTTGCATGTAAGTGTGAATTCATTTTTCTCATCCTTGGGCGATTAAAAAAGGCAAGTAAGATTTTATAACTTTGTGTAATGTCTTTATCTTGATTGTGTCACTTATTTTGGTAAAAGATCAACGCAGCTAGTTGCATGGGAGTGTTGAATTGTTGTCTTATCTTCAAACTGATGTAAATCCTAAAAATCTTTAAACTGATGTAATTAAAAAAAGGAAAAATCAATCATGCGGTCTGTTTCGTTTCTAACCAAGGAAAATATATTATAGGTGTTAAAAATATATATATATTTGGAAATCAAAGCCTTGCTTGGAAAAAAAAATATTATATATAGAGCAAAGAAAAAGAACCAGAATTCAATTCAATTCAAATTCTTCAAAGTCAAGCAGGGAGAGTAATTGATTCAAATTATTAACTTCAAGTTAAGCAGTTGGAGAATTAATGCAAAGTCAAGCAGTTAGAAGCAGTTAATTAATTCAAAGTCAAGCAGTTAATTAATTAAAGATCAAGTAGTTAGAAAAGATTCACGATATGACTTTTGAGTAGTACAAACTACTTTTCCTTTTCTCTGGAAAGTCTCCAGAAAAATGCATCGAAAGAAGAGGAGGAGAGCCAATCCCATGCTGCTGCTATGAGAGAAAAAGAGAAGCAACCTGAAGCCAGCCTATCCTGAGTTCGACAGAGCCAAAGATCGATCCTAATAATGAATGAACCTGAAAAAAATATCTGCCTCAATCAAAGTGACACAATGATCCATCGAAGAAAAATAGAGAAGCAACCTGAAGCCAGTCTATTCTGAATCCAGTGAAGCCCAAGGCCGACCCTGTCAATGAATGAATCGGCAGAAAAAATCTGCATCAAGCAAAAGTGACACTGTCATCGCAAGTATAAACTTTCTATCTTTCAAAAAAAAAATACATATATGAGTGTTTAGTTTATTTTTATTATTGTTTTAACAAGTCAATTTAAATTTTAACCATTACTTATTAATGGTTCAAACAACAGAAAAAAGTGTAATGTATAATTCTAAGTAGAACAAAAAGATTATTAGAGAGTTTAAAATTGCAGCTTTTCTATGTTTTATTTTGAGATATGCCGGTATGTTCTTTTAAGTATAATATATATTTGATTGATTAATTTCTTTGTGCCAATTTAGTTAAATATGGGTATAGTAAGTATTACGCTATGAAACTAATTTATATAAAAATTTGTTTGTTTATCCCAAATCTAAAAAAGTGGGAAAGGGGTAACGATTCATTTTGAATG
>JAQFVV010001841.1:0-44512 GCA_028023455.1 Epiperipatus broadwayi | reverse complement strand
TATATATAACTTTTATTTGTGGGTTCATCACATGTTAAAAAATTTAAATAGTAAACATCAAATTATATCAATATTTAATTTTTTTAACACGGATGAACTCACAAAATATGTCTTTTATATATACAACCCTTGAAAATCTTCACTTTATCAACATATAAATGTTGGTGTGTGTGCTGCTTCAATGTTGTAATCTATATTATTCACTGAACAATTAATAATAATTGTTGGTATTGCTTATAGAAAATCAAATAGATAACAAAAGTGAAACAGGATAAAGATAGTTTGTTCTAGTAAATCATTGTGTAATCTGGGCATCATATAAAGTTTATAGCAGAATCTTC
The DNA here is from genome assembly GCA_028023455.1 of Epiperipatus broadwayi. NCBI lineage: Eukaryota > Metazoa > Onychophora > Udeonychophora > Euonychophora > Peripatidae > Epiperipatus > Epiperipatus broadwayi. The sequence goes on along the minus strand of JAQFVV010001841.1, from coordinate 44,171 downwards.
CAGTTTTATTTTTAAAAAATACTAAAATGCAAAGGGCTGCAAATAAGTAAATAAAATAATGCTATGAGTTTGCTTTATTATAGCTAATAATAGTTAAATTATTAATTACTGACCAATTAATTAGATTAGTAATGATCAACTACAAAAAATAATTGATAGCACCACTTGCAAATATTCTACTATTTAAAAAAAACAGCTTTATCTGCTGCTTATGATTTGAACTCCACCTCAGGTGCAAAACAGAAATTACATATTAATCATTATTTATAAAACTATGAGAGCATTAATTATTATATTATAGTATAATTTATAATGTTTTAGAAATAAGAAGAAAATATGGAACTATTATTAAAAAAGGTATGACATCAAACAATAGGAAAACACAATAACTATAATATCTTTCAAATTTTAAAGAATTTTTAGATAAAGAGTTAAAACATGTTATTAAATCTATGAAAGAAGGAAAAGGTTTCTGAAAATGATAGATTGATATAATAGAAGTGAGTAAAAAATAATGTTATAAAGGTGTATACTATATGTCTAAATATTAAAAATGCATCAGCTTATTAAAACAATATAGTAACAACATTAATGAGTAAAAAATATGACAAAAGATATTAGAAATTAAATACTATTAAAATCTACCAGTCCTATACAAAATTTTTACCATGATAATTTTAATTTGATTTGAGCAAACCTAGTACTCAAGTCAGCCAAATAAATGTGTGAGTTCAAATGAGGTTTTTATTAGATTGGAATCAATCTTAGTATTGAGATAAGCTATACAAAAGACCAAGAATGTTACTTAAATTATGCAATGAATTAATAAATTATTAAAAGTCATTTTATTCTATAAGTATTTTTATAAAATTTAAAGATTAGTATTATTAACATATATACTTGAGATGCTGTAACATTCTAAAAAGTATTTATCAAATGGCAAAAGCTGTGATTCTAGATTATATGATGATACTACAAATATGATGAGTATAATTGGCAGAATAATCATACATTTTTCAAAAGGTTTTACAATATTTATATAAAATGTTTCTGTGGGTTAAATTGGAAAGTTAGAGAAATAAGAAATATATTAGTCTTAATTATTTTTTACCAAATAGTATGGATGCTTTTATAAATAATGTGTAAGGGCTTTTTGAAAACTTGCAAAATTATCAAGAAAATTAAGAAAATAGAAGTAAAGATAAATGCTTGAAAACTGAAGTAATGTTCAAAAGGATTTTTTTTTAAGCCAATTATGACTGAAAAACATGGAATTAAACGATATTAACAATTACAAATAGTTTAATGAAATTAATCATAGAATTAAATTTGAATGGAGTTTCTTCTGAATAAATAATTTGTTATTAAGGAAATATATTCATGTATTTGAAAATAAATGCTGGAATAGATACGTTTTATTAGTTTTTATTTGTTATTATTAAGAAGCTTAAATGCTCATCAGAAAAGCAATATATAAATTTCAAGTCATACAATGAAGTCCAAAAGAAATACATGCTTGGGAATAACAAGAAGAGATCAAAAGTGAAATTTGTGGAACAGAGAACAAACATGCACCATTTGGGACATAGATGACTGTATTCCAAGAAGAAATAATAGATGCATAGTTGCAGTATAAGATGAAAGCAAGAAATTAGAAAATCACTAGATAAAGAAAATGTAGGGTAGATGGATCAAATAAGGAAGTATTTAGATATAGAGGTATAATGTGGATAAGAAAAGATTAGATATTGGATTAACTGGATTAGATGTGGAAATATTTCATCCTACAATAGATCAACCAATGTATGAAAATAAATAAATATATATATATATATATATATGCGTGTATGTCCAACTTACTGCATTCACGAATTTTGTCACAGTCACTTCAGATAAATATGATAGTGTTATCTTCGGACATTTTTTATATTTCCAAGTGTATAGTTATGTGTATGTATAAACAGTGAAAGATTATCAGATTTTATCCATGTCTTAAGCTACAATAAAACTCCATTTATAATAGAACAAGTTCAACCTTCTATTAAAATATGCAGTACAAGTCGAAAACATGTGATCTATTAGTAATAATAATATTTGAATGATATTTATTAAACTAAGGGAGACATAGATAAGATAAATTCTATTGCTATTTTTAGATTACATGCTTTCAACTTGCACTCTATATTTTAATTGATGATTACCTGGTTTCATTATAACTGAAATATTTTTTTCTTTTAATACACATAAAAAAAGTACTGATTTATATTTAAGGTTTATACCTAAGTTTTATTACAAATTTTGATATAAAATATTTTGATAATTGATAAATTTTATCTTCCATTATCTCCATTAGTAATTATATTTATATATATGATCTGTAAATGGTTTATTATAATTAATATTATAACTCAATTCTTTATTTTGGTGGGAAACCCACTAAGCCATAGAGACACCAATGAAAAGCAACTGCATTGACAAAACATAACTTCACAAATCAAAACAAATTTTTATATAATTATTCATCAGAATAGTATCAGAAAACTTTACAAAAAATCAATCACTAAATTTATGATTAATTAATTTGTAAAGACTGGCAAAAATATAGTGAACGTTTGTGATCTGGAGAAAACATATGAGAATTGTATTTGCATTTGTAATTTCTTTTAGTCATTTATGACTAAGAGAAATCTACCCATACAAGATTCATTCAATCATATTTAGAATGAAGTTATCCATGGTTTAATGTTATCTCAACTGCAATTAGGTTTATGAAATTAAAGGAATAAATTCTATTGAAATTAAATAGGCTGTATTAATAACTTCTACAACTACTGATAAAATAAAGGAATAATATTAATAAGTCTTGGGTTACTAATAATTTCTTTCTCCTTTCTATGTTTCCCCTCTGTCTGTCTGTCTGTCTCTCTCTCTCTCTCTCTCTCTCTCTCTCTCTCTATATATATATATATATATATATATATATATATATATATATATATATATATATATATATATATATATATATATATATATATATATATATATTAATCATTAAAAACCAGCATCACTTAGACAATCCCAATATCAATAGCAATCAACAATTTCAAACTGTTGTCAAGACAATTTCCTTTTAACAATAATGGTGGAGATCCAATCTGTATTAATGATCTAATATACTTATGTAGACAGTGAAGATTGCAACTTGACCACGGAGGTTGGAAATTCGTGATATATATATATATATATATATATATATATATATATATATATATATATATATATATATATATATATATATATATAATATACAAATCAAATATATATATATCAAAAATACAGTACAATTTATATAAATTATATTCTTTTTAGAAGTACTTTCGACTATACACTTTGTAGTCTATATATCAACTATATAACGTTGAATAATTAACGTTATATAGTTGATATAGACAACAGAAGTCTTATATTTGAAAGTACTTCTAAAAGAATATAATTTATATAAATTCCCCCCTATTTTGCATATATATATTGATTTGTATATTACATATATTGTGAAACGAATACAGATATCAAACTTTATTATATATATATATATATATATATATATATATATATATATATATATATATATATATATATATATATATATATATATATTTAAAATACATTTATGATCTAATATGACATAAACAATGGTAATTAAGATATTATATCCATGTAAACAACACAATATAATATTACTCTTGTTATTGCCATGAAAACATCAATTACTAAGTGCCACTTCTGAAGCTGAACAAAATTTTCTTCACTAACTTATATAATAACTCTTTTGTCCTAAGTATATATAGAAACAAAAGTGGACATCTTATAATCTGACCCAAATTTTTATAATGATTTAAATTCAGATATCTCTATTAACAAGAATGAGAATAAATAATTATATATAGCAATATAATTAATCAGTGTTAATTAATTTGTGGTTATATAAAATTTTTTTCATCAATTAATTTAGAAAGTGTAGAAAAAAAGTTCAAACTTTAATAACTCACAGTTTAATTAATATATAACATCAAATTTCAAACAATCTTATTCTTCACTTTTCTTCTTTGACAATGTAGCCTAGTTGTATAAAGTATTTCTTTAAATTCAATACACAAATTTAAAGGTCTGCAGATTGATTCTAATACATATACTTTCAGGTCAGCACAAGAAACATTAACCTTTTTACTAACTCGTGTGTTATTACAAATAATTCATAAATAATATTTTAATTTAAAAAAAATCCAACAATTAAACTAGATAATGAAATAGTTTAACAAGTAATTAATTGAAAATGTCATTACCACCAACTTCTAGACAAACAATCTTAATCAATAAATAACAATTTAATCTATTAAACCCTATTAAGAGTCATTTGTATTAAATTTAATTCAACATCTCATAATGTTATGATCTAACTGCAAAACAGAATAAAATATCCAACTTCTTAAAGATTTTTCCTCAGTGCATTAAACTGGTCTTAAAATTATATTCAAAAGAAAGAATCTCTATATATTTATTTTAACAATATTGTAAACAACTGGAATCATTTTAAATATGTAATACTTGAATTAAGCAGCATAAATTATAATGTAATAATTTGAAACAGTGGTTTTTTCAAACACTATCTTTATTAAACTTTGTTAAATGTAAGATGGTGGTTCTACAAGGTACTTAATTAAATTTAATATAAATGGCACTTGGGAAATTTCTTATCCCACAATATTATATATTTATAGTTGGATGCAAATACAATTTTCTTTGATATTATACTTTATATTTAAGTAATTAAATAAATAAATAACTTGTCTGATTTCAAAATTGTCTTATTATTATAAAAATGATAATGAATATGTGAATAATAAGAGGGAGCTTACCAATAGCCCCAAACAAGCTTGGATCTATATGTGCTGAAAGTGTTCAAAATTTTTATTGGAATGTCCTCATTCCCAGACCAATTGGTTTCAAGCCTATAGCTCTCCACAATGAGGAGCCAGGACTCCAGACACTAGATCCAAAATACCAACTCAAAAGTTAGCACTTATCTAATGTTACTATCAATTTGAAAACCTGAATTTTTCAGACATGTAAATGTCTTCAAATCCAGTCTTACAAACCAGAGAGCTTTATGGGTCTGAACTCAGTTCAGTTTTGCCATATATTAATAGCTTTAGCAATATAAAATTCAAAATCTAGCAAGAATGTATTTATAATAATTAATAAAACAAGATGCAAATTATCTAACTTGCTTTTAAGTGTGTATTGAAATGTTTACTAGAGGGAGTTTACCAATAGCCCTAATGAAGCTTTACTTTACAAGAGCCAAAAGAGAAAAATTCAAAATCTCTATCAGAAAGTCCTCATGGTTTATAAGCCTGGATTTGAAGACATTTATGTGTCTGAAAAATTAAAAAATTCAAATTGATAATAACATATGAGATAAGTGCTGACTTTTGAATTGGGATTTTGGATTTAGTGTTTGGAATCCTAGCTTCTCACTGAGGTGAGCCATAATCTTGAAACAAATTGGTCTGGGGATGAGGACATTTTGATAGGTTTTGAATTTTTCTTATTTGGCACTTATAAAATAAAGTTTCATTGGGACCATTGCCTTTTGTGGTGTTATGTTGCTGAGGCTATTAATATATGGTGAAACTGAACTGAGTTCAGACCCTTATAGCTATCTGTAAGGCTGAATTGTAAGACATTTACGTGTCTGAAAAATTCAGGTTTTCAAATTGATAGTAACATATTAGATAAGTGCTGAATTTTGAGTTGGTATTTTGTATCTAGTGTTTGGAGTTCTAGCTACTCACTAAGGTGTGTGCCATGAACTTGAAACTAATTAGTCTGGGGATAAGAACATTTTGATATATTTGAATTCTTTCACTTTCATCACATAAATTAAAGCTAGATTGGGGCTATTGGTAAGCTCCCACTTATGAACTCCTTAATACAAGCTTAAAAGCAATTTACACAATTTGTGTCTTGTTTTATTATATATATATATATATATATATATATATATATATATATATATATATATATATATTTGTACAAAGATTTTTACAGCTTGCATATATAAAAGTTATATATATTTTGCAGGTTCATCCATGTTAAAAAATTTAAATATTGATATACCAACATTTTGACTTAATCACACAAGTCACCCAGTGGATGGCTTGTGTGATCAAGATGAAATGTCGGTATATCAATATTTAAATTTTTAATAAGGATGAACCCGCAAAATATGTCTTCTATATATATTAAAGCAGTTTGAAATTCTTGATTGTTATGTATATTGGGATTGTCTAAGTACTGACTAGTTTCTGATGGTTATATATATATACTAAATTGAATATTTTTATGGATTTATTCTGATGTATATAATGGAAATTAAGGGATGATACTCATATAAACAACCAAATAAATATTTACCTCTGTGGTTGTTTACATAGATATAAAATCCATTAATTCACTTTATTTATATGTCCATATATATATATATTATAACCTACACTCCCAACACCGCTCATATACATTACATGAACGAAATGCCCAGGCGCCAGTTCTATTAATGAATAGAACAATATAAGAAAATATACAATATAAAATTATTAATGAGACTCTATATTTAAGTTTATGTTCAGCTCAGCTCAGTGGGAGGCTATAGGCTGTTCATAAGATATATGATAATAAATGAATAAAAGAAGAAATATTGTAAGACATTCAATGTAATGTAAATTCCTTTGTTAATTAATTGTATGATAAAGAATCATAATGTTTACTTAGTACAGTCTATTAAAATATACTTTAAACTTAATTTCTTCCTTCATCCAAGTATAACATATATCAGCTTGCTATAATTATACTCTTAACAATTCTATGACTTGGCATATTATAATCTAAACGTCTACTTTAAAGCCAATCAAGAAATAAATAATAAGATCTCAGGGAATTTAACAAACACAGTTAAATAAATAAAATATATTGGCCCATAAATTATAATTCTAAAGTATGAGAAAAAATATAATAAAACAAATTGACTAAACATTTTACTGTGTTTCAATAATAAGATAATGACAGAGATAGGATATTTTAATCTCATATCATCATCTCACAAATATACTGACTTGGCAACCTTTCTATTACGTTTATCAAGTGGCAAATGTTCTTTTATAATATTTGGATTAAGAAAAAACAATATTGTCAGACACTAGCAAATTTAATATTATAACTCTAAAATAATATACCTGTTTTATAATAGATTTATGAAATGTGGAGATGTGGAAATGGAAAATACGAATGTACACAAGAATAACTCAAGACACAGCCTTTAAGATTTAAATAACTAAAACAAATCATTTATTATAACAAATAAAATAAACTTGGTTAACATAATATTTTCAAATAGGTTCTTTGTTTTACAGACTTTTTTTGATGTGTTATTATATATGACTTTTAAATTATTAAATAATTTTTTAGCATAAGTTTAGGATTATCCCTACTATCTAAACAAATTAATAATAAAACTTAAATATCCCGACTTTGAACACATACTTTGCTTGCATGTTTCATCTATATGACCATAAATAAATGACATATTATATTATTAGCACAAAAAATATATAGATACTTTCGAGAGGATATTACTCTTGATTAACAAATAAATCAAATTACTTATATTTGGCTTTCAGCCAAGCAAATTTCTCTAATTGACTAATAATCACTTTCAATTATATATACCTTTCATTTTTAGCACAAAATCATGTTTATTCAGATGATTTCATGGTTTATAATTCTACTGCTGAATACTACCGTGTTTATCCTTCCTCCACTAAAGCTCCTAGAGTGTTTGCCAACATTAAACTCCACAAGCCAGGTGAACCTCTGCGTCTAATGATGGATTTTGGGGGAGTCCATTATTTTCAAACCGCAACAATGGTTAAACAACTATTAATCGACAGCCTGGGCTTTGGGAATTTTTCTGTTAATTCATCTTTTCAGGTTGTAGAGAAAATTAAAAAAGCCACGATCTGCAATAACTTCCGAATGACCTCCTTTGACGTCAAAGAGTTGTATGGATCTGTGGACCGAAAACAATCTATTCACATTATCCAACAAGAACTCACCAATACAATGTCATCTGAACGCATTAATTTCATCATTACATTTTTAACTTGGATGGATAAGCATATATATACAACATTTGAGCACACTTGGTACAATATGAAAAGCGGATGGCCGATGGGCCTCCCCCTCAGCGGAATCATAACTAGCATTTTTCTTAATTACTACGAAAAACTAATAGTGCCTAAATACCAAGCTGATAACCCCCACATTTTATACATCCGGTACGTAGATGACATACTTATTCTAGCCAATCAGCACACCACAAACAATATTATACAAGAACTAACGCACAGCACTAAGCTAACCATTAATTCCACATCTGAAGATGCATCCCAAAGCCTAAATTACCTGGATCTTAAGTTAACGCGCGAGGAACCATGTATAAATTATTCAATGATTATAAAGCCTTTTGAAATTAGAGGCTTTATACATCCACATTCTAACGTTCCTAACTCCCACAAATTAGCAGGACTACAAGCATTCCTACACAGAAACATGCAGCTGTGCAAGTTCGAAGCAGCACACGTGTGAACAACATACACCTCTATACCAAAGATCTACTACAGGCAGGCTATAAACTTCACACTATCAACAACAAAATCAAGCAGTTTCATACAAAAATCACCATTAATAAAAACGATATTAAACTTCCATATATCACTCTTCCCCACATACATAAAATCTCCCACCAACTAATCAAGATTTTGGACAATAAATTTAAAATCAGCTTTCATACACCCCCTTGCACTAACTGTCTCATCAATAACTCCAAGGACAAATTATAACCTTCTCAGACCCCCCATGTCGTGTACAGCATCACTTGCCCACAACCCGGTTACCGCGCCATTTATTTTGGTGAAACCAAGGCAGGCACAACCACCCGGACAGCACAACACAGATACACATATAATAGAGCTATGAAAAACAACGATAACTCATCAATATTTTTGGAACACTCCAAGAAGACTGGACATTTATTTGAACCTTCCCACCCTAAAATAGTTTGTATCGAGAAAAACGACATTAAGCGGAAGATCAGAGAAGCGTACTACATCAACAGCAATAACAACTCAATCAATAGACGTGACACATGCTTCGACATCTCTAAACGCTGGACGATTTAGTCCATTTGCATATGTTTTGCATACAACTTCTCCCGCCCCATTTTTTATTTTCGCAGCTCACAACACCGCTATGAATATGAGGTAAAGGACCTCGAAAGCGCTTAGCGTATATTAATTCCTGTATCTTATTATAGCTTCACATTCAAGCATGACATACGCTTAATTTGTTTTATAAATCTTTATTTAAATAAATACACTGTAATTTATTCAAATATTTCCGGTTTTAATCTTAATACTTTATACTTCTATTAAATGAATGTAGTATATTTCAAAAGCATTAATTTCTCATTTTTAATTTCAATAATTCTATACTTTATATATGCGATATTATTTAGATTACGTGTGTGCATGTACGTTCAAGCAACAATAATGTAAAACAATCTTTTCTATAAACTCTCCATTCATTAAGAAAATATCATACAATTATTTTATTTCGAACAATGTCGTAATTCATCAATAAATATATGACACTAATATTACATCCAGAATTAATCTAACAATTTATCTAGCCACTTATTAATTAACACAAAGCTATATTTTAATGATTATACATACTAAACATTATAAAGGGAATCTACACGAGGAGCAGAAAACTCTTACCGAACACTTCTACAATAATTCATTACCAAGAATCCAAGAAAAACGTCACATAAGTTCCTAAACATCATTTAATCATATTTCAACAATAACTCCTCTACTTCTAAATACATTATTGGTGGGGATTTTAATTCCTCGTCACCAGGGCCCTAAGAACATCACTTCAAAAAATATCATCAATCATACGCATATAAAATAAACAAGGCTCTACTCATGGAAAATTATTAACATATACTAAATAAGCAAGATCTTTTATCCCTATAGACATTACAACGCAGTCAGATTTCTTTCTATTCTCATAGCTTCTCTAAATATCGAACATTATAAATACGTGCTGGCAGAAAAATATATACAGATAATATACCAATCCGTTCAACTCAGTAAAATATGACAATGTACGAAATTTATGCATAAAATATTCACACTAAATTTTATCAAACAAATATCATAATTGTGCAAAACAAACACACGCGAATAAAAAGTATATATATAATATTAACTCTAAATTACACACTAAGCAGGTAATATGATAATTGAATAGTGAATTAAGGTATAACTTTTAATTTAGAATAAACTTTAGGTTACTTTTAAAATTTAATATTTATAATTATTACGAATGAACTTTCTTTCATATCTTGCAGACTATTTCTATTATACATTCGTTGATTTTTAAAGAACAAAAATTTCACTTTGAGATAATAAAGTATACAAAATAAATGTAAACCTCTAATAATATATTAAAAAAATATTTAAGGAAACAATAAGACCTATTTGAACACAATCAATTTTTTACCGGCGTACTCCTCATTTGAGTATGCTCCAGAGACGGTCTTGAAAAATCAAAATAACACAGATTATACATGAACATAATAATAAATAAAACCTATCTACCTATCATATACATTAGTTATGACAAGCAATAAAAAAAATAATAAAAGACACAAAAGTTATTAGTTTTGTAACTTAAAATAAAAGTTCATTTGCAAAGCTCTACTCCGGGTTTATGAAATAATATGGGACACATTCCAAACCGAATTTTAAACTAAAATAAACTTTTGTAATGTAACTTAAAAAAAATATAAGCATAAACTTAAATATGCCTAGCACCTTTTGGTGTTCATAGCATATCCATTCGAGGTACCAAATCACATGCAAGTAGTTAATTTCTCCTTTATTATACTGAAAATATAATAAATTCTCCATTGTAGTTCTGGATTAAATACACAATTATCCTTAGTATTTTTCTGAATAGCATTTAACACTTTAAATTATCCTCAATAATTCCATAATTAATAATGCTTTGTTTCATATTCCGTCCTTATTGAAGAGAACAAAAATTACCAGATTTCAGTCCTACTATTCAATTTAAACAGAAGTAGCTTACATTTTATTTCCTTAATTTAAAAATGCGCATTAGTTCCAGAAATATCAAATAAATGAATACTGTTATCTACTTACGATGAACTTAAACATAATATGATCTATCAAAATAGACATATCCTTAGGTCTATGTATAATCTTCACAAAAACACAACACGAAAAATAGTGAGAAATTAGAATATATTCCGTGGTATAGTTCTGCATGCGTTTCCATATATCAAAAAAAAAAAAACCTTGCTTAATGATACAACAATAATATTTATGTAAACCATTCTTATTTAAAATGGCAATTAAGTAAAATAATGTAGACTGCACGTTATTAACATACATTTTTAAAAGAGTAATAATTATAAAGGGATTAATTCAGAAATGTTTAAATTGAAGAGAGTTAATCAAAGCGACATACCTTTTTTAAAACCTTAGAATTGTATTTTTAATTAATTTTTTCCAGAATAAAGTTCTGAAGCTCCTTTGGAAGTTTTTACTCTAAAGTCTTTTCAAAGTCAATTTGACTTCAGTAACTAGCTTTAATTTTTACAATACATGAACCACTGTTTACTGTCTTCCATTACATTATAAAGAGCAAATTTTACACTGGAAATCCTTGTTAAAAAAACCCACTCTTTTTAGCAAAGTTCATTTGCCTTTCACCAGGTTACTCCCACGCATCTTGCTAACTAACTAATTACATATGCAAAAAGAAATCTTTTCAAAAAAAAAATCATTTTGATTTTCAGAACTAAATGACAAAAAAAAAATAATAATAATAAAATAAATAGCTTTTACAAACCTGAAAGAAAAATGAATATTAATTAACTATCAAATAAAAATGATTAATAATTTATTCAATTTATAAAATAATTCATTGATCTAACTATCTATTAATCATTGGGAAGAAATATATATTTGTTAAAGTATTTAAGATAGGGTACTGTAGTTTAAATGTTTTTATTGTGAATGTACTATTGTTTGTGGTTATTAAAGATGAGAAAATGAAATGAAACATAATACAGAGCCATACATGCATGACATGCACTGCAACCTAAATATTAAACTATCTTAACTAAATATAATTGAAATGGCTATTAACTGTTGACAAAATGATAAGAATTAATGAATAAAGGATTTTAAAACCATATGTCTAAATAGCATCTTTCCAACAAGATGTATCAATTCCATTAATACACAACCCCCTCCTTATATTAAATACCTCATTAACCACAATAATACTAATAAATACCTATAAAGTGGTCAATTAACTACATAAGCCATAAATATTTAAGCTTTAAACAATCTCCAGCAAAAATTTTAAAATTCTAAGGCTATTTCATTTTTTTTTAATATAATATAACTATTTATTTAAGATACAAAGTATCTTAAACCCTTGTGCCCATTCAGATGGTTACAATATATATATATATATATATATATATATATATAAAAGTATGACAAAACGCTTGGATTATTCGGATATCATTTAGAGAGAAAAGTATATTTTTGACAGTATATAATTTTAAAGCTAATTAAGAAGGAATTAATTAGAAATTTAAATATTTTAAATAATAAAATTACTTTGGTAAAGTAAGATGTTTGTAAGTATGATAAATTTAAATTATACCATTAAATAAAAGATATTAGTAATAAAAGGAGTGTTTTATAAATATTTGTCTTGCTAAGTCTTTTATGTTTAAAAGATCGAATTGTTGACAATTTTGAAAGGCAAATAAATCTGGAAAGATAATTAGCTAAAGTCTAGTAAGATAATAAAAATTGGTTATATTGAAATAATCTAAACGCTGATTGCTTGGATGAAGTAACCTATTCTTGCCTGACAGATATTTTGTGTACGGGAATGCTACAAGTAATACATGGACGTCCAATCAATTTAAAATAATTAAATATAAATTTTTATAAATTATAGACTAAATTTAAAATAATAATTTTTGAATAATATTTTAAAAAACTAAATCAGATTCTATAAACTATTTTAATCTTTTATTTTATTTTCTTGTGGAGAACTTATTTGTAAAACACGTTGTTTCATAAATCCTTAAAAAACACGTGATGGACCTGAACAGAAATGGTGTTCTAGTCAATGGGGACATGAACTAAATTATGGTGAAAGGGAGACATCATTTAGAGTTATGTAATATGAATTCTGTTGTATTGATCTACATAAAATTTAAATATTATTGAATCTATTAAATAAGATAGGTAAGCATTTCTAAATAATAACTAAAAATAATATAATGATTAATTGCAGAAGTTTATTTTATATTTAATGACAAACACATAATATTTTAAAGAATGATCGTGGTATAAATGCGAATTATTTTAAGAAGTTGCATTCCAAGAATATTGAAGATGGACTGTACATTAAATCATTATTTATGGTAAAAATTGTATAATATTAATAATTTTGATGTATTTAATATGTTTTCTTTAGATCAACCAAATGATATGTTATTGTTGAATGGATGTATGAATAATTCTAAAAATACATACACATTATATTGGCAGACAGTTTTATTTAAATATGCATAATTTGAATTTATGATATAAATATGATGCAACATTACATAAGTTGGAGCTTAGTGATATTTGTTTTTTAAATAAATCCTTGAGATATTTCTTTATATTATAGTATTAGAATTATATTTATTATTCATAAGTAATTATTTATTAATTGTAAGTTAGGAAGAGATTTTAAAAGTCTATATTTTATTTTTGTTTTATTGGATAAATTAAGTTTAAGTTTATGTAGAAGTTTATATTTGGATTTGAAAGATTTTCTTAATATAGATGATGAAGTGTAAATAGTTTGGATAATTAGGTATTTATTTAAAGTTGTGTTATAGTTGCCTTGAAATATTTAAATAAGTTTAGAAGATGTTTTGTAGATAGAAACTTTAGTTACATTTAGGAGTATGAATAAGTAACAGCATGGAGAATAATATAATTTACATAGAATGAGAACTATTAGAATTTATCTAGTAATACTTTATGAATTTGAAATTGATGAATAATTTAAATATTATTATTTTAACAGTACATATATGTAATGCGTATTTGATAAAACATGTAGCATGAATTGCATTAACTGAAATAGTGAAGAATTATAATCAACTATCTTGTTTATTATCATTATATATGATACATTTGTTTCTATATTAGTGCTATTAGAGCAAAATGCTAACAGAGTAAAGTGAACACATACTAGTACATGATGAAATAAGTAATAGGTAATACTTTAGTGATGAAGTCAATTTAACTAGTAAAGTTTAATTGTTTGACATATGCTACATAAATATTATTTACATTAAATTTTCTCGTGTAGCAATTGAAGTTCACTGATATTTATTTAAAGTCTAAGTTGGAAAACATACTTCAATGTTATTAATACAGCATTTTAAAGGATGTATAATTACTTATTAGAGTATGAGTTAATAACAGGTAAATATTATTGTATTATTATTTTCTTATTTTATTTTCTTTGTTTTCATAATTTTGAACTGTAAATATTGTAAATAAATTCTAATCAAAGTTAATGTAAATAAATTTGTTTAATCTTGTTCTTTAAAAGTGTGTGGAGTTCATTATTTTATCACCACTAGCATTTGACTAGCAGATAATTTGAATAAACATAATATTTGGCACAATGTGAATTTATTATTCTAGATTAGAAATAAACACAATATTTTCTTGATATCATTTATAAGAATTGATTGACATTAATATATTATATTACAATGGTAATAAGATGGTTATATTACATATATAAGAGTACAATATTATTTATTGCCACTAGATTATTAAATTATAAGATTTTGATCTATTCCAAAATTAAGATACCAGTATGAAAATAAAAGATATATACATGATTATTGCTATTTATTTAATAATTAATAGCATAATAGAAATAGATAAAGTTGAGTTATATCCTAAAAAGTAGTATTGTTCATTATAATTATTATTAGAATAAGTAGTAGTGTATTCTAGGTTTGATATAAAATCCCCTTATCATACTTATTTACATGAGATAATATTACTTTTAAGATAATTAGTATTAACCTGAGATTATTTAATTTATTTCCTGAAGAAAAGCTGAGATTTATTTTATTATTATTAAAGATAATTTATTTTACTTAAAAGCCATAAGAATGCTGTAGATGTAGTAATAAGATAATAAGGAGGTAATAGGATTCTTATGCCATTGAGACATTGTCTTGGAAGATATTGACTCAATGTAAATCCATTTATTATTTTGTAACTTTACTTCACAGTCTCATGATTTTGGGTTAAATACTTATTTAATTAGTCATATGATGAACTTAAACATAGTTTGATCTATCAAAATAGATACATCCTTAAGTCTATGTATAATCTTCACAAAGAACACTACATGAAAAATATTGAGAAGTTAAAATATATTCTATAGAACAGTTCTGCATGCGTTTTCCACTATATATCAAAAAAAAAACAAAAAAAAAACATGTTGTTTAATGATACAACAATAATATTTATGTAAACCATTCTTATTTAAAATGGCAATTAAATGAAATAATGTAGACTGGATGTTATTAACACACATTTTTAAAAGAGTAATAGTTATAAATGGATTAATTCAGAAATGTTTAAATTAAAGAGAGTTAATCAAACTGACATACCTTTTTTTAAAACCTTAGAATTGCATTTTTAATTTTTTTTTTTCCATACTAAAGTTCTGAAGATCCTTTGGAAGTTTTTACTCTAAAGTCTTTTCAAAGTCAATTTGACTTCAGCAACTGGCTTTAATTTTTACAATACCTGAACCACTGTTTACTGGTTACAATTTCATTACAAAGAGCCAATATTCTACTGGAGATCTTTGTTCAACAGCTCTCTTTAGCAAAATTTATTTGCCTTTCCCAAGGTTACTCCCATGCATCTTGCTAACTAAGTAATTACACATGCAAAAACAAATCTTTCCAAAAAAAAAAAAAAAAACATACTTTGATTTTTAAAACTAAATGAAGTCAAGGAAAAAAAAAATACAAATAATAAAATAAATAGCTTTTACAAACTTGAAAGAAAAATGAATATTAATTAACTATCAAATAAAAATGATTAATAATTTATTCAATTTATAAAATAATTCATTGATCTAACTATCTATTAATCATTGGAAAGAAATATATATTTGTTAATTATTTAAGTTAACTACTGCAATTTAAATGTTTTTATTGTGAATGTACTATTGTTTGCTGTTATTAAAGATGAAAATGAAATGAAACATATTGCAAAATCATACATGCATACACATGTGCTACAACATAAATATTGAACTACCTTAACTAAATATAATTGAAAATGTTATTAACTGTTGACAAAAGGATAAGAATTAATGAATAAAGGATATTTGAAACCATTCAAATAATATTATACTAACACAGAATAACTTGCATCTTTCCAACAAGATGTATCAATTCCATTAATAAACATCCCCCTTCCTTACATTAAATACCTCATTAACCACAATAATACTAATAAATAACTTATCAAGTGGTCAATAAACTGCATAAGCAATCCATATTTAAGCCTTAAACAATCTACAGCAAAGAATTTTAAAATTCTAAGGCTATTTCATTTTTTTTTAATATAATATAACTATTTATTTAAGATACAAAGTATCTTAGACTCTTGTGCCCATTCAGATGGCCACAATATATATATATATATATATATATATATATATATATATATATATATATATATATATATATATATATATATATATATAAGTGTTCAATATGTATTAAGATAACACAGCTTCAAACTTTAATGGACAGGCTTCAATCTTCTTATCATCCAACTCATCACCCATAACTGTGTTTGTTGAAGATGAATCAAGCCTGTCAATTAAAATTTAAAAGATTTGCTATCTTATCATAAAATGAGTATGGATTATATATATATATATATATATATATATATATATATATATATATATATATATATATATATATATATATATATATATGAGGAATGATGATCTGGAACAACTGGTGGGTGCTGGTTACATATATTAAAGATCTTTTTTTTTCACATGCATGTAGTCATGAGTGCTGGTTGTAAAAGATGGAGTGGATAACTGCAAGAAACATTAAAGTCTGAGTTCATATATATATATATAAAATACATATTTTGCGGGTTCATCCGTGTTAAAAACTTTTAATATCAATATACTGACGTTTCGACTTGGTCACACAAGCCATCCACAGAGTTATAAAAAGGTAGAAAGACGGTTGTAGAGGCGCTACAATCACTGGTTTGAATAAAACATTAAAAATCCCACCAATAGCAAAAATGTTAAATTTAAGAATGTTTTTTAAAGAAATCTTTCCAAATAGGAGGAAGTTTGCATGTATCATCTCGCTTATTGATACAATCTGGCCTTTTAAGTATCTCAATGGCTTCTCTGATTTTGCATTGGTAGAGATTATCACATCTGGATATGATCCTGGTACTAGAAAAATCTATTTTATGACCTGAATCTATAGTATGGAGTGAGAGTGCTGATGATGATGAGTGTTGTTTAACTGCATTAGCATGCTCGTCTCTCCTAACACTGATGCGACGATTACTCATACCTATGTAAGAAGCTTTACAATTTTTACATGAGATTTGATAGACACCATGAGATTCAAGAGGGATTGAATCCTTAGGCTTGGTTATTATATTGTTGATCTTTTGATGAGCAGAAAATGCTGTATCTATATTATAGCGTTTTAATATACGTCCAATACTGTCTGTAGTTCCTTTTACATATGGAACACAAATCCTAATAGCTGACTTATCTTTTTGTTTCCTATTTTGTCTATTTTGGGCTTGAAATAAGGCTTTTTTTTATAAATTTGTAATTATAACTATTTGCTAATAAAACACTATTAATATGATTTATTTCTTCTTTCAGATGTGTGTCATCTGAAAGGTTAATTGCTCTATTTAAAAGAGTTTTGGCTACAGAAACTATCTGAGTTGGGTGATGATGAGAATGGAAATGGAAATATCTGTCTGTGTGTGTATCCTTTCTGTAAATAGAAAAAGATAAACTATTTGGTGTTCTGGTGACTAGAACATCAAGAAAAGGGAGTTTTCCATCAGACTCTGTCTCTATTGTAAATTTAATATGAGGATGCATATTATTTAAATGTAAGAAAAAAATCATTTAATGTATTTTTTCCATGTTGCCATATGACAAAAGTGTCATCTATGTATCTGAGCCAAATGAGAGGTTTTAAAGATGATGATTCTAAAGCACGAGTTTCTATATATTCCATGAATAAATCAGCTATTACTCCTGAGATAGGTGAGCCCATAGGAGTACCAAAAACTTGTCTGTAATGCTGTCCATTGTATACAAAATATGTATTTAAGAGACAATGTTTAATCAAAGCAATAATATGGTCTGGTAAATTGCAACATTGTGAGATTATATTTAAAGCTTCATCAATTGGAATGTTTGTAAACAAAGACACGACTTCAAAACTGACCAGAATGTCACTAGCATTAATTTTTAAACTTTTTAAAACAGAAATAAAATGAAGAGAGTTTTTAATATATGATTTAATAGATGGGATTGTAGGTTTAATGAAATCCGATAAGTATCTAGCTAAAATATGAGTTGGAGAACCTATTGCACTTACTATTGGACGAAGAGGGTATCTGGTTTGTGAATTTTTGGAAGTCCATAAAATTTTGGACAGACACAAGATTTTTCACGAGGGATTATTTTATTTTTTATCTCTGTTTCAATAGGTGATTTATTAATAATAGCTTTTGTTGTTTTTTCCAAATATATAGTATGATCTCTTTTTGATAGTTTATAAGTTTTATCACTAAGCAGATCTAAAATTTTATTATGGTAAATGTCACGATCCATTACAACTGTGGCATTACCTTTATCAGCTGGAAGTACAACAATTGATTTGTCCGATTTTATATTATTTAATGCTTGTCTTTCTTTCTTTGAAAAATTATTTTTAGGAAGCTTAGCTTTTTTTAAAATATTACAAATCTCAGCTCTAGCTAAATCAGCCGATGTAGAATCAATTTTATCAAGAGCTGATTCACATTACAGACAATTTTCTCAAAAGGTATCCGGGAAGGTGTTAAAGCAAAATTGAAACCTTTTTCTAAAACCGAAATTTCATCTGTAGAGAGGGCTTTCTTAGATAAATTGTAAACGTTTTTTTTGATTTGGATACATAATGTTTGGGGATTGTGTTCTAATTAGCATTTGCAATTTTTTCTTTTGCTTTGCTGTTACCAATTCCGAATCTTTAAACAATCGAAAACTTGCAATACGATCAAAACTAGTCCACAGTAAAGGATGTATTTTATTACTAAGGAATAAACGTAAATGTAGCAATACTTTATCAATTTTGTCTAAATTTTTCCGAGTTTCTTTAATAAAAGAGTTTAAAATAATATTGCTGGTTTTCCTTAGAATTTTACTAACATTATAATTGTTCTTGTGAAACACAATTTTACAGCAAGTGGGTATAACGTTGTGATTTTTGCACGCTAACAAAAAACATAAATTACAAAGTAACTTACATTTCTTACTCCACGTTCTTTCAAATATATGAAGCTGTTTAAAAATTTCCTCCCCGTAGAGGTTAGTAATGTTAAAACGAAGATTTGCACGGGTTAAATATATAAAATACATATTTTGCGGGTTCATCCGTGTTAAAAACTTTTAATATCAATATACTGACATTTCGACTTGGTCACACATCCACAGAGTTATAAAAAGGTAGAAAGACGGTTGTAGAGGCGCTACAATCACTGGTTTGAATAAAACATTAAAAATCCCACCAATAGCAAAAATATTAAATTTAAGAATGTTTTTAAAGAAATCTTTCCAAATAGGAGAAAGTTTGCACGTATCATCTCGCTTATTGATACAATCTGGCCTTTTAAGTATCTCAATAGCTTCTCTGATTTTGCATTGGTAGAGATTATCACATCTGGATATGATCCTGGTACTAGAAAAATCTATTTTATGACCTGAATCTATAGTATGGAGTGAGAGTGCTGATGATGATGAGTGTTGTTTAACTGCATTAGCATGCTCGTCTCTCCTAACACTGATGCGACGATTACTCATACCTATGTAAGAAGCTTTACAATTTTTACATGAGATTTGATAGACACCATGAGATTCAAGAGGGATTGAATCCTTAGGCTTGGTTATTATATTGCTGATCTTTTGATGAGCAGAAAATGCTGTATCTATATTATAGCGTTTTAATATACGTCCGATACTGTCTGTAGTTCCTTTTACATATGGAACACAAATCCTAATAGCTGACTTATTATCTTTTTGATTCCTATTTTGTCTATTTTGGGCTTGAAATAAGGCTTTTTTTATAAATTTGTAATTATAACTATTTGCTAATAAAACACTATTAATATGATTTATTTCTTCTTTCAGATGTGTGTCATCTGAAAGGTTAATTGCTCTATTTAAAAGAGTTTTGGCTACAGAAACTATCTGAGTTGGGTGATGATGAGAATGGAAATGGAAATATCTGTCTGTGTGTGTATCCTTTCTGTAAATAGAAAAAGATAAACTATTTGGTGTTCTGGTGACTAGAACATCAAGAAAAGGGAGTTTTCCATCAGACTCTGTCTCCATTGTAAATTTAATATGAGGATGCATATTATTTAAATGTAAGAAAAAATCATCTAATGTATTTTTTCCATGTTGCCATATGACAAAAGTGTCATCTATGTATCTGAGCCAAATGAGAGGTTTTAAAGATGATGATTCTAAAGCATGAGTTTCTATATATTCCATGAATAAATCAGCTATTACTCCTGAGATAGGTGAGCCCATAGAAGTACCAAAAACTTGTCTGTAATGCTGTCCATTGTATACAAAATATGTATTTAAGAGACAATGTTTAATCAAAGCAATAATATGGTCTGGTAAATTGCAACGTTGTGAGATTATATTTAAAGCTTCATCAATTGGAATGTTTGTAAACAAAGACACGACATCAAAACTGACCAGAATGTCACTAGCATTAATTTTTAAACTTTTTAAAACAGAAATAAAATGAAGAGAGTTTTTAATATATGATTTAATAGATGGGATTGTAGGTTTAATGAAATCCGATAAGTATCTTAAATTTAACATTTTTGCTATTGGTGGGATTTTTAATGTTTTATTCAAACCAGTGATTGTAGCGCCTCTACAACCGTCTTTCTACCTTTTTATAACTCTGTGGATGGCTTGTGTGACCAAGTCGAAACGTCAGTATATTGATATTAAAAGTTTTTAACACGGATGAACCCGCAAAATATGTATTTTATATATTTAACCCGTGCAAATCTTCGTTTTAACATATATATATATATATAAAGTAAAATAACACTATCATATCAAATTGATAGTTGGTTTTCTCGTTTAGCTAAAAGTATAAAACAAAGAATGAGTTCTAATCATGCATACATTCAATTTTTTTGTAATTGTACCATTAACCAAATAATAATTAATTAACCAATACTAATACTGTAATTGTTTTATTTTTTTTCTGGATTATAACAAAAGTTCTTGATCTTTAGTTATCTAATAATATGGGTGACAAATCTTGTTTGTGTGCAACATCCAAACTTATAAATATCTAATATGTAAGATCTAAAATACAGCATTCTTCATATTAATTGTAAATATAGGCGATTTGAACAAAAACTTTAAAGCACCTTCAACTATCCCATACCACTGGTACACATAACTACACATGTAAAAAAGATAAATAACAATATATTAATTGCTGAACCAGCACTTATCATTTGGTCCATATTATCATCTCCCATATATATATATATATATATATATATATATATATATATATATATATATATATATATATATATATATATATATATATATATATATAATTAGTGTTCAGTTTATATTAAGATAGCAAATCTTCATACATTAATGGAAAGAATTCAATCTACTCCAACTTCTATCTACTCAGCTATACATACCATTAAAAATTTGATGATGGAAAACCAAATCCCAAACAGTTGCCAATATTACTGCCATATCCACGTTGATCTCAAGTCACTTTCACCCCTAATGTATAGAACCTTATTCATTTAAACACAGAAGAGGGGTGGACAAAATGCAGACTTAATGTGTTACATTTAAAATACACAAGTTCTTCATATACCTGTTACTTAATAGTAAATATAGAAGCTTTGAACTCATAATTTTAATCACCCTTCAACTATCCATACTATCTCATACCACTGATGCACATAAACACACACATGTACAACAGATAATAATCATCAATATATGTATTTTGTGCTGAACCAGCACTCATCAGTTGCTCCATATTATCATCTTCCATATATATATATATATATATATATATATATATATATATATATATATATATATATATATATATATATATATATAAAACCATTATCCAATTACAAATATCCAGTAACGCCCTCTGTTTAATAGTCTATATCTCAATGATAGCAAACTTCAAAATGATACCAGTTTGAAGTTGTACCCTAAAGGATGTTAAATATTGAAATACAAACTAACTCAAACACAGAGCATGAAATTTTAAATAAGCAAACGATCTTAAATTTTGCTAATAAACTAACAAGTTTACAAACTGATTTAAAGACAAACTAAACATTAGATTTTAATCTTTAAATAATTTTTGCAAACTATAAGTGAAAATAAAGTTACTGTTAACTCTAACTGAAATAATCATACACATATATAAAAGCTTGTTTAGAGCTTTAGCATGCTCTTAAGTTTACATATTGGTAATTGCAAGCTATATATAAGTCATGTGACATCTGACTTATTATTATTACTGTTATTATTTTGCTATTGGGGCTTTGGATAAATTAAATGGCTAAGCCTATTAATATATGGAGTATCTGAATTAAGTTCAGGCCCATATATTTTTTTCAGTTGGAGAGCTGACTTTAAAGACATGCAGATGTCTAAAGGTTTAGATCTTCTTCTTGAGAATTATCTTTTAGATAAATGCTTAGTGTGAGTTGGTTTTTTGAATCTAATGTCCCAACTCCTCACTGAAGAGACCCATAGGTCGAAACTGGTCTGGGGATGGGGACAATCTAAGATAATGATGATTTGAACACCTTCTCCTGTAGTAGCATTTATCATAATAAAAACAGCTTGTTTAGAGCATTAGCATGCTCTTAAGTTTACATAAGCCATTATGTGTGATGTGATGCACTGTAGCTTCTTCTTAAACAAAGTCAAAAATCTCTCAGCAATTATACCAAGAAAAAAATGTTAGCTACTTAATTTTACATTCCCCAGTCTAATTTTTCCCATATTCTGCTCCATCCCATATCCACAACATAATCTTTGTCAACTCTACAGCCCTTTATATCTAAATCCCCCTTATTTTTTTCCAAACCCAGCAAAAAAAAAACACAATAATCTACTTTATGTATAATCACTTTATTTATATTTATTTTTCCATACCTTTATTATATGTGCCTTTTTTGTTTTCAAGCATTTACATTCAATTAACAAATGCCTAATATTTTCTATTCTTTTCTTACATAATTTACAATTACAAATATCCAGTAACACCCTCTGTTTAATAGTCTATATCTCAATGATAGAAAACTTCAAACAGAGGGCATTACTGGATATTTGTAATGGTATAATGATTTATATATTTGTATGATTATTTCAGTTAGTGTTAACAGTTACTTTATTTTCATTTATAGTTTGGGAGAATTATTTAAAGATTAAAATCTAAGTTTAGTTTGTCTTTAGAACAGTTTGTAAACTTGTCAGTTTATTAGCAAAAATTAAGATCGTTTGCTTATTTAAATTTCATGCTCTGTGTTTGGGTTAGTTTGTATTTCAATATTTAACATCCTTTAGCTTACAACTTCAAATTGGTATCATTTGAAGTTCGCTATCATTGAGATATAGACTATTAAACAGAGGGTGTTACTGGATATTTGTAATTGTATAATGGTTTATATATTTGTATGATTATTTCAGTTAGTGTTAACAGTAACTTTATTTTCATATATATATATAATCAGTGCTCGGTTTATATTAAGATAGCAAATATTCATACTTTCATGGACAGGATTTGGTCTACTACCACCTAAGACTCCTCAGCCATTCATACCAATGAAAATTTGATGGTGGAGAAAAGGCAAATCCCATGCTGATGTCAATATTATTGCCATGTCAATGTTGACCTCAAGTCACTCTGACCCCCTCATAGCCTGAATCCTGACTATTCCTCTACTATATATTTAAATGGTTATGTTCCTGTATATGAGGGGTCAGAATGACTTTAGATCAACATGGGCTTGGCAATAATGTTGATATGAGCATGGGATTTGACTTTCCATCATCAGAATTTTTATGGTATTTATGGCTTAGGAAATGGAGGTTGAAGTACATTGAAGTCTTTCCATTTAAGTATGAAAACATGATATAGTAATATAAACTGAGCAGTGGTTACATATAAGTGTGGGAGATAAGAGTATGGACCAATTGATGAGTGCTGGTTTAGCACAAAATACAATTATTGTGAATTATTTATCTTTTCTACATGTGTGTCAGTGGTATGAGATAGTGTGGATAGTTGAATGATGCTTAAAAGCATGTGTTCAAATCTTCTATATTTACAATTAAGCTCCAGGTTTTTGAAGAATTTATGTATTTTAAATCTTACACATTATGCCTGAATCCTGTCCATCTCTCTTCTATGTATTTAAAAAAAATAAGGTCCTGTACATGAGGGGTCAGAGGGACTTGAGGTCAATGTGAGCATTGCAATAATGTTGGCATCAGCATGAGATTTGGCTTTCCATCATCAGTTTTTCCATGGTATGAACAGTTGAGGAGTTGGAGGTTGGAGTAGATTAAAGCCTGTACATGAAAGTATAAAGATTTACTATCTTAATATAATCTGAGCACTTATTATATATGTGTGTGTTTTAACCAATTGATGAATGCTTGTTCAGCATGAAATATATATATATATATATATATATATATATATATATATATATATATATATATATATATTGGTAATTATATACTGAAGTAATAAATCTGTAGGTCAGATCCATGCTTTACATTTTTGTAGATTGCTAGATTAGGATCAAACCAGATCCACATGTGTTACGATGTTTATAAAACATTTTGTCTGCCATTTTATACACATTTAATTTTTAGACCAGCTAATAAATGATTAAAATATCAATTTTCTATTAAAAATGTTTTTTATTATAAATATTGTAGAGTCCCAGATATATATATATATATATATATATATATATATATATATATATATCTGGGACTCTACAATATTTATATATATATATATATATATATATATATATATATATATATATATATAATTACAGATGGAAACTTATAAAAATCAATAAATAAATTTTAATATGCTATTTTTTTAAGTATTTTATTCTGGAGATTTACTTTCATTATAAAGCCTATGAATATTTCATGATGTCAAACAAAAGAAAATCAATTAACAAAATGGTAATGGAATTTTCTAATTAAAGTAAAATTAAAATGGAAATGATATTTGAAACATGAATTCTTCAAATGTACATTAAATTAAAAATAGATTTGAAACAATAAAAATATTGGGTATATCAGGAGAGTGGATCTCAAAAATACAATGCAAAATACTTTAGGTTGATAACTATGATCACCAGAATTTCTACATATCCACTTAGCCTTGAGTGAATGAAAAAGGGAATTTTCCAAAAATAGTCAGAAAAGAGTATAGATAGCCCATGGGAACAAGAGATCAGCCAGTCATAATATTTATCAGTGAGTGCATGTCAAATCCACATCGGTCCAATTTTTAAATAATTATACAGATGTCTGGAAGCATGGAAGTTGAGTAGACAGCTTTTAACCTGTCTGTCTTCTCACTGTCCTAAATATGATCACCAAAATACCATAACCCAAAGAAACTAATGAAAATGTATAACTTTTGGACTGCTGAACCATGAACTCTCAAATTAAAATTCATAGCTAGCTTTGCCTGTGTGGAAATTCATATTTCATTGGTGGACTCAAATTTTTACAAGGACTCAGAATACATTAGGTAATATGTTACAATGTGTTTATTTCTAACTGTAAAACTCCAGTTGACCTGATAATGTAATTTTGCTACCTTTAATGTTTTTTAAACGAAATTCCCCTTAATTTAATGTAACTGTTTAACTAAATTCTATAACTTTTTATTTGCTATAAATTTAAATTTAATGTCTCTACTCTCATTCTGTCTGTCTTAAAAGTATGCCTCTTAATGCTATACTTTCTCTTAAAGTGGTTCAGAAATTATTATTATTGTAACAAAACATTTTGTTACGCTCTTAAATTTTACGAGATTGCAATGAACAGTGGCCGTTTGAGGGCACCACTAAACAATTCTGCCTAGACCTTATTATAATTTTTTTTTATAATAATGGTTAATTTATTTACGAATGGCAATCACCAATTGCAAACCTTAAAATTTTCTTTTTAACGGGTCAAAACACTACAAAATGAAAGATAAGAATTAATTATAATAACTAAAAAAAAAAAAACAGATCGATGCTTAAATATTGTTGAAATATTTATTAATCTTTATTCTATTTGTTGGTTATTCCCTTCCCTCGCATTTGTCAAATCAAACCCTCCCAATTCTTTTTCTTTCTAACCAAGATTTATCAGGTATCGTTCTCAAAGGATCATGCACTGTCACTTTACCAATTATACAATATTTCATCAAATATCATGGTATATATATATGAGTGAACTCAAGGGCGACTTACTATAAGAGTGTGTTTGTTAAAAATAATCACACTCAAACCTCCTCTTTCTAATGCTAAATCTTTTACTTGTCCTTAGATCGAATATACAATTTTTCTTATCCCTAGCTATACATTATAAGAACAACAATCATAGAAACTAAAGGTAGTTTAATTAATAGGCCATAACAAAAAAATTAAATAATAAAAAAAAACAATATAATGTGGGTTAATTTAAATTAGTAAGTACATCTACTTAAAGACTATATCCCTCCCTTTCTATTGCTAAAACTTTGAGATATTTTAAGTGAAGGCTTTTCTTTCTTTTTTCCTTTTTTTTAAATCTATTACGCAAATGTCTCTTGAAATTACAATAAAAAAAATCTATTTACTCTGATTGATCAGTGTAGATCCTGTGTGGGTGGAAAATGTCACTCTATATTCTTCATGGTTTGTCCATATCTTCTTCCAGTGTTTTCTCCTCAGCTAGCTCTCTATGTCCGGCATTTACAAGGCAGTTCAGGTGGCAATAGCAAGAGGTTCCCAAAAGGGAAAGTTCTGTTAGCTCTAGTTGTTCAACATTTTCTCCTTGTGCTTTTTAAGTCTTTTCTATTCAACAGTCTGAGCCAAATTGAAACATATAGATTAGATTTTGACTTCGGCAGAAATCTAATTAATTTTTGAACAAAAGGAAAATCCATAATTATATTTTTTTTCTTCCAAAGACTCAGTTCACACCTTTAATATTCTCTTCTTTTATTTCATATTTTATTGTAAAATTTCAAAGAAACATTCCAATTGATCAGAATAATAGATAGCATAAAAATACCTTCACTGTCAAAGTCCCAACAATAGAACTAATTGCTTTCTCTTACTTTCTATCTTTAAGAATTTTTTTAAACACTAAACAAAAGACAAACTTTTATCAACAAGCAAGATCTCGATCTAATTTATTTTAACTTCTTAAATCCCCATTTTAGAACTAAGTGTTAATTTATTTATTTATTTTTTTAAATTATGTATTATAAAACGAGATTTATATTTTAACAAAATATATATGTGCGTGTTTATTTATTTCTAATAAAATAAGTTTATTACAATGTATATATTTTATTTTTACAAAATATGTGTATATATATATGTATAATTATGAGCTTGCAGAAAAATACCACCTCATTGCACCCTTTCCAAACAAACAAAAAAAAAAACTTTAAAAAAAAAAATCCTTAATCACACTGTGAGGTCTTTTCCTCCTTTTCTTTAAAAGGTTTTAAACTTCATGCATTATAAGTGCACTTTTTATTTCTTTTACCTTGTATTATAAATGCATTAGGTCTGCATTTTTGGATGAGCCTGTATGGGCCTTTGAATAGAGGGAAAACTTTTTATATTGTTTCTCACTTAATTTTCTAACTGGCTGAGTTTTAACATAAACCCAGTCGCCTACCGTAAATTGTATTGGGCAAGCAGTCCCCTACTTTATTCTCTGTTCAGCATTCTTCTTTAATCTGTCTCTAGCAAAGCTTCGATATTCCATTACATTTATCATTTCAGTAACAGTAGGAACAGGATACTTGAGGAGAGAAGGTTAAACTTGACCATAGTGCAAGCATTCAGGAGTTAATCCTGTAGATTCTTGGTATGTATAATTAATTATTTTAACCATTTGTGGCAATACTTTAAACAACTGTTGATGGCTACCTTTCAAATGTATGTGAAATAAGTTCCCCAATTCTTTCATAACTCGCTCGCAAGGGTTAGATTGAGGGTTATGGATAGAGGTGAGAAAATGATGTATCTGTTCTTGTTGAAGCCAATTCTTCCATTCTCTCAATATAAAAGGAGTTCCATGATCACTCATAATTGTCCGAGGTTTGCCAACTTGAACAACTTGTTTTTCTTTTAGCACAGTTATGGAAGACCTGGTGTCAGCCTTTTGTAGAGAATAAGCCTGTACTAATTTTGAGAAAATGTTAAAGGCCACCAATATATGTTTATATCTACGAAATGACAGTAGTGGACTGTAAAAACCTATGGCTAAAAGCTCGTTCGGGTTCTTAGCTATTATTGGTGCCAGTGTCCCAGCATAATTTTTATTAGCCGGTTTACTTTGCTGACACTCATGACACCTCTGTAACATAGTAACCACTGACCGATACAAGATTGGCCAATAATATCATCTCTGTATAAGTTTACTTGTTTTAAGAGATCCATAATGCCCATATATACCATGCACATACTTTATTAGCCTTTTCCTTAAATTTTGCGGTCTAAATACTCTCCAACAATCTACTCCCTTTCTAACCTGAAACATCAACAACCCATTTATTATTTTACACCGATATAATTTGTTTTTTTGTGTGTGCAATGTTTTTGTTGTCTGACATTTGCTTCTTTACAGCCTTGTATCAGCTTCCTGCACATAGTGTCCAAGTTTTGAAAAAAATGGTGTCTTTTCAAATCTTTCTCTATCGATACTGCAGGATCTGCTTTAAGAGGTATTAATTGAGCCCCCTCCAGTGTTAAATTTTGACTGTGATCCGTAAGTGGATTTCTGCTTAAAATATCCGGTACTATATTTTCTTTCCCGGAGCAATGCATGACCCTGTAATTAAACTTCTGTAAGTATAATGCCCATCTTATAAGCCTATCATTAGTTAAGTAACACCTATTTATAAACTCTAAGAAAAATTTTATGATCAATGATAATTATAACCTCAGACCCTAAAAGTAAATGCTTAAGTTTATTTAATGCCCAAACAATTGCCAAGGCCTCCCTTTCTGTGGTGGTATAATTTCTTTCCACAGGATTTAATGTCCTACTTAAAAAATACAAAACCTGAGGTATCATCTCTTCATTCTCTTGAAACAGTTCCGCTCCCAATCCTACACTTCTACTATCAGTTTGTAACCTAAAAGGTTTGGTAAAATCCAAATAGGCTAGTGTTACAGTATCTACAAAATTTTCTTTGATCTGTTTAAATGCTTGCTCTTGTTTTTCTGTCCATTCCCACTTGCTTTCTTTTCTCAGTAAATGCACAAGTGCTTCTGTATCTGTAGAAAAATCCTTGTAGAACTTTTGGTAGAAATTGCATATACCAAGGAACGATCTAATCTGTTTTTTTATTCTTTGGTTGGGGGCATTTAACAATCACTTCTATCTTGTCAGGATAAGGTCTCACCCCTTTAGCACATATGAGATGACCGAGAAATATAATTTCTTCCTGAAATATATTACTTTTCTTCAGATTTATTGTAATATTCTTTTTGTGACACTCACAAAGGAACACAACTAAATTTTCTAAATGTTCCTGAGGAGATTATGACACAATCACGACATTGTCCATATAATAGAGTATAAATTATTTTACCCTCGAAGAAAGTACCTGGTCTAAACATCGCAATAGCCCCAATCCACTGTTAACTAGTCCAAACAAAACTCCTTGAAACACATACGTAAAGCCTTCTTAATGGAATGCCATGTATTTTTGATCCTCAGCATGAAGCGCCATCTGCCAGTAACTTGATGTCAAATCGAATGACGAAATTTTTTTTTCTTTAAATTCCAACAGCAAATCTGTGATTCGGGGTGGCACATCCCGATCAGGTATAGTAATAGTATTTATCTGATCCGCATCTAAGCATACTCTCATAGAGCCATCTTTTTTTTATCAATTACAAGGGTTTATATACAGTGACTGTTTTTTTTTATAATACCCCATTGTTCCATTTGTTGTACTTGTTTATCAACTTCCTCTTTATATTTGACAGGAACTGGGTATGACCTACCCTGAAATGAGTTTCTTCTTTCACCTTTATCCGATGAACATATCCCTTTATAATTCCTGGTTTAATGGTGAATACTTGTTCATTTTTCAAAAGTGCCTCTTTAAGTTGACTTTCCCAGCTGCTATTATTATTATTTAACTCAGTTATTTTACATTCTATTTTTTGGTTTATGTCATTAGTTACCATGTAAGCTACCTTGTTATCACTATGTCTGCTATATCCACTAAATGGCACCTTTTTGTTTCCTATCATTATATTCTTTTCGCTATAATTAATTTCCATCCCCATTTGGTGCATAAAATCCGACCCCAATATAAGATCTTTTACCAAACTTGGCATCGATAATAATGTATGCTGTATTTTTTTTCTTCCCACTTGTACTTCTCCATATATTTGTATAGGGTCTAACTTAACTCTTTTACCATTAGCCATAGTTATTTCAGACTTTCTTAATGGTAACAACTGTATTTTCTTCTTCTGATCTCTGATTTGATCTAATATTTTATTTGAGATTATCAAGACTTGACTCCCCGTGTCTAGTAGGGCCTGTATCTCTAGTCCATGTATTTTTATCGTTATCATAGGGCAAGTTTGTTTGGTCATTGTTTGTATATTCTCTTCTTCTCAATTACTACATTTAATAGCTTAGGGAGTTGTTTTTGTTTCTCGTTTTCCTGTACATTTTCTTCCTCTCTAAGAACTTCCAATATATCTTCCACACCTTCGCATCTACAGACAGCTAATCTCTCTCATATATTTTGTGGCAAATTTTTTTTATAATACTTATAATTTGCTGTTTACCAATAGGATATTCTATCATCCTTCTCAATTTTATCATTTGCTTTAAAAAGAACTGTCTATATCCTATCCCATCTTCTTTATTATATCTTTCTACTCTACCACTCTTCGTAAATTTTCTTGTCTTTTTACATTTCAAAATGTATGTATTAATTTATTTTTGTACTATTTGAAATTGTCTGGTCTTTTCTGTATCATTCTCCACCAATCTCTTGCTATGCCCACCAAATAATTACTTGCTATAGATATTTTTTACTCTTCCCTTGCCTCGTACATACAAAAGCACTCTTCTAAACTTTCCAAGTGTTCGAATAGAGTCTCCTCTTTGTCTCCTTCGAACATTTTTATCTTAATTCTATCCTGCATTTTATCTATAGTATTTTCAATTTACTTCCGACACTCAAACCCTCCTCTACTGGGACACTAAATCCTCGCTCTAACTACCCAAACCTTTCTTACTCAACTTTTACCCTAATCTCCAGCCATTTATTTACTTAATGAGCCCCATATTGGGCTCCATTTTCTATAATTTTACCCACTCATACCCTCTGTAACAAAACATTTTGTTACACTCTTAAATTTTATGAGATTGCAATGTAACGGTCACCATTTGAGGGTGCCACTAAACATTTCTGCCTAGACCATATTATAATTTTTTTTATAATAATGGTTAATTTATTTACAAATGGAAATCACTAATTGCAACCCTTAAAATTATTTTCTTTTTAACAGACCAAAAGAATACAAAATGAATGATAAGAATTAATTATAATAACTAAAAAAAAAAACAGATCAACACTTAAATATTGTTGAAATATTTATTAATCTTTATTCTATTTGTTGGCTATTCCCTTCCCTTGCCTTTGTCAAATCAAACCCTCCTGATTCTTTTTCTTTTTAACCAAGATTTAGCATGTATCATTCTTGAAGGATCATGCACTGTCACTTTACCAATTATACGATATTTCATCAAATATCATGATATATATCTATGAGTGAACTCAAGGGTGACACACTATAAGAGTGCATTTGTCAAAAATAATCGGACTCAAACCTCCTCTTTCTAATGCTAAATCTTTTACTTGTCCTTAGATCGAATATACAATTTTTCTTATCCCTAGCTATACATTATAAGAACAATCATAGAAACTAAAAGTAAGTTTAGTTAATAGGCCATAACAAAAAAATTAAATAATAAAAAAAACAATATAATGTGGGTTAATTTAAATTAGTAAGTACATCTACTTAAAGACTATATCCTCCCTTTCTATAGCTGAAACTTTGAGATATTTTAAGGGAAGGCTTTTTTTTCTTTTTTTCTTTTTTTAAATCTATTACACAAATGTCTTTTGAAATTACAACAAAAAAAAAGTCTATTTACCCTGATCGATCAGTGTAGATCCTGTGTGAGTGGAAAATTTCACTCTATATTCTTTGTGGTTTGTCCGTATCTTCTTCCAGTCCTTTCTCCTCGGCTAGCATTCTATGTCTGGCATTTACAAGGCAGTTCAGGTGGCAATAGCAAGAGGTTCCCAAAAGGGAATGTTTTGTTAGCTCTAGCCATTCAACATTTTCTCCTTGCGCTTTTTGGTCTTTTCTATTCAACAGTCTGAGCCAAATTGAAACATATAGATTAGATTTTGACTTCTGCAGAAATCTAATTAATTTTTGAACAAAAGAAAAATCCATAATTATATTTTTTTTTCTTTCAAAGTCTCAGTTCACACCTTTAATATTCTCTTCTTTTATTTCATATTTTATTGTAAAATTTCAAAGAAACATTCCAATTAATCAGCATAATAGATAGCATAAAAATACCTTCACTGTCAAAGTCCCAACAATAGAACTAATTGCTTTCTCTTACTTTCTATCTTTAAGATTTTTTTTAAAGACTAAACAAAAGACAAACTTTTATCAATAAGCAAGATCTCGATCTAATTTATTTTAATTTCTTAAATCCCCATTTTAAAACTAAGTGTTAATTTTTTTTTTTTTTAAATTATGTATTATAAAACGATATTTATATTTTAACAAAATATATATGTGCGTGTTTATTTATTTCTAATAAAATAAGTTTATTACAATGTACATATTTTATTTTTACAAAATATGTGTGTATATATATATATTGAAACGAAGATCGGTTCTCCGATCTGTCGGTTCTCCGATCTGTCTGTTTCAATATATATGTATGATTATGAGCTTGCAGAAAAATACCAGCTCATTATTTACTTATGAATATATTTGTTTAAGACTGATAAATGTCTTATTTATAAT
The DNA here is from genome assembly GCA_028023455.1 of Epiperipatus broadwayi. Classification (NCBI taxonomy): domain Eukaryota; kingdom Metazoa; phylum Onychophora; class Udeonychophora; order Euonychophora; family Peripatidae; genus Epiperipatus; species Epiperipatus broadwayi. The sequence continues at coordinate 10,173 of JAQFVV010001841.1, read as the reverse complement.
GAAATCACTATATGCCAATTTGTTCCATCTTGACAAACGTTTTATATAAATAAATATTTTGCTTTCTATTTCCTGACCAACATTTGTCCCTAAATAAATAAATAACACTCTAAATGATTAAAACTTGGAGCAATCTTTTTTTTCTCTACATGAAATAATTTTATATTACTTATATATTTTTAAATATTTATGAGTACACAGTTTAGTTTAGGGGAGATGCTAGGTCAAGTATGAGATTTTATTTAGTTATATTATTTCATGGCATAAGAATGAAGGGGGGTAGAAAGTATATTCTTGCTAAATAGTAAAAGAAAGTATAAAATGTTTAACTTTAAAATAATGATGGGATTTTGTTTTGAAGGGAGAGACATGTCGCCCGTAAATGATATTCATAATAATATTAATGCTTATTTTATTTTTGTTGGTCTGATCTTGGTCAATCCATATAATATTTATATAATTTTCTTAGCTCAATACAAATTTACATTTCAATTCTAAAAATGTATTTTTCCAGTAATCATCTTTTGCTTTGCCATTATTTTGCTTGATTACTTGTTTTTTGTTCTTTGTGATTGGTAAATCAGAATTAGACCATGTGATAAATTCACTGGCTATATTTTTTTTTAGGATATGAAAGACAAAATGGGAAAACCCAGGGTAAACTGAGCTTAGTTAGCCTTGGTAATTCCCATCCTTCACCTGAAATATCTTGAGAATTGCCAATGGCGCAGATAATTCTTTCTTTTATTTCTTGGCACACTAGTTTGAAGCAGGTGAATTAGGTCTATGCTGGTGATGCAATATCAAATGTTGGGTCTGTACAGTCTGACTAATTTTTTTTTTTTTACAATCTTAAAATATTTATTTGCGAATGTCGTGATCCATTTATATTTTAAATGTGTTACTTTCTTTGAAGCCAATTCCTAAAAATATGATTCAATTAGTTCTCTTAGTCTTGCATTGGTGATTGAGAGGTCAGTGCGACTGCCTTGCACTTGCAGGCAGTTGCCCGGGTTGCGGGTTTGCATCCCGGCCGATGCTATGACACACAAAAAAAATAGTTCTCTCTTAAAATAATTTCACTAGTCATAAAATTATATTTAAAATAGGTTTATTTAAAATATTTGTCTCATACATCTCAAACTTGAGTAGGCATCTACCATAAAACTTTAATCATTTCATTTGTTAAACTGGCATACAAACTATACTGCTCCCTAATTAATGACAGGATCGAAATTTATGTTAAATTAATGCAATAGCACAGAGACATTAGAAAAATTACCTAAATGTTTTTTTTAAAATATATATGTGAATTTCAGCTAACTGTCATTCATCTCCATTCATTTTTATTCTAAAATTAATGTTTCTAACCAATTATTGTGCTGCTATCTGATGACTCAAGGTCCCATACATACCATTACTATATAATAGGTCTAATTATAATCAAGATTAGAGTTAGACATTAGAATTAGTTGAGACTTATGCTTCACCATTGATGCTAGTGGGCAGGAGTGTAGAAAAAAATTATTGGTTACCTCAAAAATGTTGTTAATTAGTGGGCAGATTTAGAGAGTGGATGAACAGGGCAGAATCCATAAATATTCTTTATCTTTGATCTCACATATGGTTGGATTTCAGGGACTTTTACCCAAGCTGTGAATCGTGTTGAGTTAACATATAATTTTGACTGGTACAATATCTTTTCTACATGTGTGTGTGTGTGTGTGTGTGTGTGTGTGGGAATGTGTATCAGTAATATAAGATAATGTGCATAATTGAAGGTTCATGAAAGACTGAGTTCTAATCCCCTATATTTACAAATATCTAATATAAAAAATACAAATAAAACAGCAATATCAAATTTATTTTTAATATTTCAATATTTTTGTAAAATCAATTATTTGAAATAACATGTTTCACTAAATGTTTTTTAAACATATCTCCTTAAAATATAACAAATGATCAAGTTTCAACTCAGGCATAATCTTTTATATTTGTTAAAAATTTGTATAAACTTTAAAGTAATATTTACTTTAAATATACTCATTTTTGAAACTCACTAAGTTTTATTATTATACTAATAGCCCTACTAATATTAAAAATAAAATATAAATTAGTTCAAATATAGATATAATTAATGTGAAAGTTAAAACTCCCAGGAAGCTAAATGTAAATTAACCATCAATAAATAAATTGGTCCGATCTGTATTTTAGCTTGGATTTTTATAAGTCTTCAATTTATTAATATATTGGCATGCTGGGAATGGCTTATATATTAACATAATTTCAGAACAACTATATAGTATCCTAAAATCACCAACTGTAAGCTATGTCAATACAACTAAAACAGTAATTTCAGAATAGCTTATAATTGTGTTGAAATTATGTTAATATACAAGTCACACTGTGCATGGGAATATGTCAATAAAATAAATGATTATATATTATGTAAGCTGAAATACAGGTTGACTGACTCTGTACTCTTCAATTATTGATAATTAATTTACATATAGCACACCAGGTTTTTTTTAGTAACTTCTGTATTAATTAAAAATGAATTGATACTTTAGCAATTAATCCAAAACAAAAAAAAATTCTACTCTTATAAAAAAAAAGGAAGATTTGAATACAAAAGTTGGATATTTTGCGAGTGTATACCTGGTTTTAATATTAACTTAATTAATATCTTTAAAGCAACAATATATATATATATATATATATATATATATATATATATATATATATATATATATATGTAAAATAAATAAAAATATCCGTTAATTAAAAATAATATTGTAATTATAATTGAAATAATATTTTTAAACGGTTTATAAACAATTCAAACAATCTTTAAATCCGCAGAAGTACTTTCGGTTACTTTCAAACCTGCCTCAACTGCTATTAAATTCAAAAACTAAAAGCGGAAGCAAACGTCATCAATTCAAATTCCACGAATCTCGTATTTTAATGTTAGAAGCTTGTCGATTTATCAAATGTGTTTTATTCCTGTTTATAAAAATTGCCTCTTTAATTTTTCTTTTACTATGGTTTCTCTCTTCATGAAGAATTTTCACATTTTCAAAATTAAATTTAAATTTATGTTTACATGTTTTTTCATGATCAAAGAAAACTGAAGAAGATATTAAATCACCATTATTTTTATTTTTTACACGCTTATATAACAATTCGTGTTCCTTCAATCTTTTCTCAATGTTGCACCTAGATTCACCTATATATGATAGCATACAATCACAAAAAATTTGATATATGACATTACTTTTTTGCTTGATAGGTATGACATCCTTAGAATTATTAACTAATTTGTTAATATTGTTTGGAAAACCGTTTAAAAATATTATTTCAATTATAATTACAATATATATATATACGTGTGTGTGTGTGTTTTGTGTAAACCATAATTTTATTTTTTATACAAATAAGAGATGAATAAAATATTTTACCAGATTATATTTATTATAGCAATGTTTTGGTTATTTAAAATTCAAATAGCCTTTTTATGCAAACTTTATATCTGAAAATTGCACTTATAAAATTATTTTTGTCACAGAAATAATGTTTTTTAGGTTTTTAATCAATTGGAATAACTGCCCATTAAAATATTTGTGTTTGAATAAAAATTATGTCTGATCTCTTTCTTTTTTATTGTGTTTTAATTGTTTAAATGCATCCTTAGTTTTTCGTATGGTTTTATGGTACTGCAATAACTAAGCATAAAATGGCACTATTAGGGCTATTTGTAATCATTCTTTTGCCAGATGTAAATTTAATTAACACTAAAAACTTCCAATGAAATCTATTTTGATGCATATTTCTAACTAAAATTTCTATTTGTCTATATTATACAGAAATAAAATGATAATAGAAGAAATTGGGAAGACTGTAATTGAATGGGCCCTGGCCTTGATTGACAGTAGACTTGATAGGTCATAGGAGTTGGTGAGAAAGTATATCTAAGATTTCTAAATATATAAATTCATGTTTACTCTGAACTCATTCCTGGAAGATGATCTATTAACACACATATGTCAAAAATCTACTTGTATACTCATCTCTTTTCTTCATCTTTAACTTCTGTTAATCCTTGAACTTAAACTTAGGGAGAACACACATAATATTCTACTTCAGGGTATATCAATATCACTATCTATAGTATATAAGTATATGGTAAATTGAGAATTGAATATAGATAAATATGAAAATGACAGTCTTTAATTTAAAATCACATATTTAACAAATTTATCCGAGATTAACATAATTTAGGCAACAATATTATAACAAAAATAAAGAATTTGTTTTGATATCAATAAATATTTTTTGATTATTACATCTAATATCATTGCAACAAAAAAAATTATAACTTAATATTTGTGTTTACATTTGCTCGCTAATTTAAATTTTATCGAATTGTAATTCATTATCTCCAATAGGTTTATAAATAAGTTCATTTCAATCACGTGATGGTGATATGGGATTCCTTTTTCTATTGTGGTTCGTTTCTACAAAGATAGAAAAGACCATTCACTCTAAACATTTTTAATCATATATTCTGAAAAACAAATAACTAAATAAACATTACAAATAATAGAGTAACTGTACAAGTGTGGGCATTTAATATATAATAGGGTAAAATCTTATCTTTCCTCTAGTGGTGAATAAATTCATTCACAAGCAAGTTCACACATAAACTTATATTTTATTTCGATTTAAAAATAAAGCTACTCCCTTTTCTAACATATTAAGAATTTACATCCCCTTTAATCTATGATAAAGGAAAAAATATATACAACAAATTTATATATATATATATATAAATCAGATCCGACTGCTTCACTATATATATATATATATATATATATATATATATATATATAGTGAAGCAGTCGGATCTGAGTTTGATCCTAGCTTCATGATATCTAGCCATAAGCACACTTCAAATTCTAGTACTAACCTTAAATTTCTGATGCAATGGGGCTTTATATGGTCAGTCCACACTAATTTCCATAAAGAAAAATTATTACATAAAACTGTGTTAAAATTAATTTGTTTGAGTTTAAATTAATCAATGCTATTAATAAATTCATGATAAAATTATTCATGAATTTATATATATTACAACTGCATGGATTGTGCATATATATTTATAAATATTTAAATATAAATAAATGTTTGAAGTTTTATTGCATCGGGAATGTTTTAATTTTACTTTAAATAATTTGTTAAAATTTTAGTGATTAAAAGCTACATTCTTTCGATAAGCTTTCAGAATTTCCCTTTCCAAAACAATGGGTAAAGTTTTACTAATTAGAAAAAAAGATAAGTATTTAAAATGTAATGATTTCCTAATTAAAATCATTTTTTCTGATTTTAAGAATCCATTTTCTAATTAGAAAATAAATTCAAGTTAATGAGTTTGAAAGCCTTATCGAAGGAATGTATCTAAAAACAACTAGTAGCTTTTGTGACATTGATGATGAAAGAAGTGCTAGACCGAAGGCATCAGATACAGTATAAATAGCTCTGAAAAGTTTGGAGAAAGAGAAGCCATATTTGTTGTAGAGAAGTGCCATTAAATTCTGTGCATCTTAAAATCATGAATTTAACTAGTGTTTTGATCATGGTAAGGAGCTAAAATGTCAGGAATCTGGCTACGGTTCCTGAAGTCCCCTGAAAAACTTCAATGAAGCTGCTAAATTCTTTCTGGACCAATCATGCTGCAAAAATCATGAAAAATCAATAAAGTGCTGTTCAAGTAATCGACCAAATGTGTGCCTATGTTTTACCATCCCGGACGTGTAAACTAAGGAACCAGCCCTGGAAAGAAATGGTAATATAATTTCAAAATGAACCATAACTTTCTGGCCATTTCTGAACTTTAATTTACACTCCCTTGAAGAGCTCTTTTCATTCTTTAATGTAATAATCTTTATATATAAAACATTCTTTTTATTTATGCTATTGTAAATCATATAGTAATTCTCTCAATCTCTAGTCCTTAGATTTAATTTTTCTTTCTTATGATGGCAGTTCATTTACTATGTTATATATATTTATTGGGTGATTTATTAATGTTGTTTATTTTTAATTATATGCCAGTAATCCTTCAACTCGATGAGCTCCTTTGTTCCATTTGCTTTATGCAAATAATATAATATTAAGTCTAGTAGTAATTCTCACCAATTAGAACTAAATTTATACATTCTATTAATCAACAAGTCGAAAGAAATTACTAAATGTTTACTATTTTTATAATTGGCTAACAATAAATTATTAGCTCCATTTCTAATCTATGCCCCAGCTATTTTCTCATATTCACCAATGTATATTTATTCATATATAATGTTAACATGTTTGTTTTTTTTTGCAAAAAAGCTGATTAAAAAAAAACAAATAAATATATTCTAATTCAATTTATGTTACTTTCTATTAAGATTCAGGAATGGCACGATGTTTGGGACATAATTAATATAATTTATAAATGCTTTAAAATAGTTTCAGTCAAAAGTTTGTTTGACTTTAATTAATTTGATCAAGTCATCACATAGAGCATTCTATAATAAATTGGGTTTTATTATTCAAATGGTGACTATCAAGTCATCATCTTTGAACATTGCTGACATAGGGCAATATTTTTGCTCCATAGGCTTGTCTGTGGTAATATTAATGTTGTTTTAATTATAAAGGAAGAAAGCACTTCCTCTCCTGCTCATTTTATATTTGGAACACCAAAGGTTCATAGTTATAACTTGGCCTGGCTTTCCCCGTGTTCCCCATCTACTTAAAGGGCAGTAAGACTTGTGTTATACAAGCTGCCATACAACTTAAACCACTGACCAGCGATTATCTTTCCTTTTCATTTATAGCTTATAATTCATCAGCACCATTACATCTCTGTTCCAGTATAGCCTGCTCCATGCTCGTAATTCGTAATGAAGTGATTTCAATTAAAGTCGAACGAATTCTTAGTTATCTTAAATTAAGTAAGTTATCTAATAAAGGTTAAAGTGATGCCCTAAATACATATCTTGCTCTTCATGAATGGATTTGCAAATGTGAAAATAAATCTCACATTCTTTATAAAATAAGAATCATAATTTCCGTCACCCCTGAATACCTTTATCTGCCTTTATTTTCTTGTTGGGGGCATAGACAGATAGAATTCCATAATATTGTGTAATACTCATTGGCACATAATAGGAACTGCCATCCCTATTATAATTATAAACTCTGTATAAGGCTAAAGGTGATCAATATAATCATCATTTAAAATTTAACAAAACCATTACTATAATATTAAAATATTTTATTAACACACTTGGTTTCTTAAGTCTTTTATTCCATACTTATTTTAATGTTAATGCTCGCTGTCTGTGTTGGCAACCTGAACATATACATATGATTCGATTTAAAATTATCTATGGTTAATTTATTATCCAATATTAGTGTCAGTTCAGGGGTCTCTAATCCTCAGCAACCATTGAGCTAGTTCCTTGGTGCATAGCACTGTGCCTTTGATTTAGATCATCCATTGATCTGAGCTGGTGAGTTGGGTTTGAATTCAGTTTGGTTCAGCTGAGTTTGGATCCGACTTGCAGTTTAGGTGGTAAATGTTTCTTGACCAGTACAATATATATATATATAGTCAATGTAAGATCAATTAAAAGTCCATAAAGAAAATGATCTAAAAGTATTATAAATGTCCTCATTAATTCATTACAAGTTTCTTTCGGTGTAGTTCAAGTGTTCTAGAGTCCTCATGATCATGATCAGAATTTTTCTCTTTGTATTGGGATGTTGATTTTGCAGCTTCACATATAAATATTAAAGTTGGTGTTTTACTATATGATCAAAGAATAATTTTCTTTAGATGATAGTTTAATAAGATATATTTCCATAATGCAAACTACACAATCATTGTTCAGTTGTACAGCCATTTTGATAAATTCATGATGAGTTTAGATAATCATTGCTGTATATAGAAAAATTAGAGATGATGACAAAAATTTTTAAAACAATATAATAAAATAGATTTTACTAGGAATTTATTTTATATTATTTATATAAGTATTATAAAACATTTAAGATTATTTGAAAGTTGAATATTAATTTTAGTAAAAAACAAATTTATTTTAATTTAAAATTGTATTAATTTCTCATTAACAAGAAGTTGTTGAAATTCATATCACAATAAAGGCTTATACACAAGAGAAAATCTTAAAGGGTTTTATTGACATTGACCAAAACAAAAAACGTTTACATTTAGATTTGTTTGGGTATATTCAATTAAGAATATATAATTAAAAATTTTTAAAAAAAAAAAAAAATCGTGTTTACATTTCATTATAAGAAGGATATCAAATTACAATTTTTTTTCATTAATGTTTGAAAATATATTTAAAAATAATTATTTTAATATTATTGCTAAATTTGTTAGAAAGCTGTAAAAGTTTTGTAAACATAACGTTTGAACAACTGTCGCTGTTAAAAACTGAAAATATAAATAAATGAGTAATACAAATATTTGCTAAGCTTTTCTAAAATCAATTTTGTATGCAAGATAGCTTTATTAATTAGAAAGTTTAAAATGCGTACTAAATAAAAATTGTTAAGCTTAAATTATATTGGTTAATATATTGGTCCACATTCTATTTACAATTCTTAAATTTCTTTTTGTTTTTTTGTTTTTTTAAAAAAAAACTTAGACATTTATTTATCAGTGGGAGAATTATTTTCTGGATTAGTATTTTTTAAAATGTCAATTAATACCTTGTTTTCTATATATAATGATCAAGCACTAAACTCAAAGCAAATATATTATCAAATTAAGTAGATATATATTTAAATATATTAAATTAAACAGTGTTAAAATATGTAGTAATAGGAATACAAAACATCCAAATTCTAATTTTATTAATGGAATACTCTCTAATGTAAATGTAAATCATGTTGATAAAAATAAATCAACTTCTCTCTGACATCTATGATATTCTATAGATAGTACATTGGGCAAAGCTATTTATCAGTATGTTCACTCAGTGAAGTCATCCATGCAGCCTCATTTTAAAGTGAATTACTTAGATATTATAGAGGATTGCAATAATTTAGTTAGCATTTGAAAATGTATTGTTTAATTCTATATATGCAATACCAACTACAATAAGAGTTTTTAGCGTTCCATCATTGGATTTTCAATGGCGTATATACTTCAATATTTGAAAATTGAAGCCTGTCAATTAAATTTAAGGAATTGCTAACTTAATATAAACTGGGCACTGGTTATATATATATACCTTTTATCACCCAGTGGATGACTTGTGTGATGAAGTTAAAACGTCAGTATATTAATATTTAATTTTTTTAACATGGATGAACCTCCAAAATCTTCATATATATATATATATATATATATATGTGTGTGTGTGTGTGTGTGTGTGTGTGTGTAATCCAGCACAACTGATGAGTGCTGGTTATGCATGAAATACATATATTAAGGATTATATATTTCCTTCATATGTATGTGATCATGTGAATTGACTGCTTGATATGGAGTGGAGTATGAAAAGACTGAATAATCCGGAGTTTAAATCCTTTTAATTAGATATATAGGAAATATTTAGTATAAACAAATTACATACTGTTTTACGATTATATGTATATATATTACTTAAATAATAAATGCAATAATGCTCAAGGATAAATTGTTTTATAAGTAACCATCAGACGCCATTCAACACTTAGACAATCCCAATGTAAATAACAATTAAGAATTTAAAACTGTTGTCAAGGCAACCTCCTTTTAGCAATATATGTGGAATCTCATATCTATTAATGATCCCATATATTTACATAGGCACTAAAGATTGAAACTTGATCACAGAGATTGAAATTATTGATAGAAAAAAGTCTAAATAAATCTAGTTAAACAGGTAAATATAATCTGATCTGAATGCAGACTAATAAATAGGCAATTATAACATTATAAAGTGCAATTCTAATTTTCAACTCGCACCCAAAGTATTACTTAAATAATAAATGTAATAATGCTTAAGGTTAAATTAATTTATAAGTACCAGTCAACACTTACACAATCCTAATATAGATAACAATCAATAATTTCAAACTGGTGTCAAGGCAATCTCATTTTAGCAATATATA